>JAXQGS010000253.1:0-23444 GCA_037040325.1 Mucor sp. M7501 | reverse complement strand
GACCTTGCCCTTAACTAATCTATAGTTGTTTAAAACAAAGCTAATAAAGATACACTTTAATACAAAAAAAAAAAAAAAAACTGATGAGGCTAGTGTCTTTGCTGTCATTGCAAGAGTTTTCCCCTGTGATTCACCAATTTGGTTGGCTCTTACTGTTTTTTACCATGGTTTGGATTTGCTGGTGATCGATGAGGATGTTCTACTTGTTGTAGGTGCTACTTACAATAGACTTTGGAAGTATCACTGTGGCTACGTCATAAAGAAGTCAGAAAGCAAGGATTATTTCAATGTGAATTTAATAAATGCCTTTATCAGGCCCTACTTGCCTTCTATGCTTAATTTCTCGTCATTCTGTTTAAGAAATTACAAACTAAAAAATGCTTTCGGGTTGAGGCAGCAAAAGGCATCTTTTGCTTTTTACAATTTAAGAAAAGAGCCATTTTTGGGCGAGATATGCCAATTTTCTGTTTTAACCCAATTTTTTGACCTCAACCCTCAGGAGAAAATCTTTGTTTTCGGTGTTTTGTAGGGGATAGATGCAATGAAGCCTTAAACAGTAAATACCATCATGTGCGCAGAGCAAAGGGCTACAATATTCATATAAGAAGAAGTCATGTTTGTTTGCCAGTTTTCGAGAAATGAAAAAAACATCAGATTTTTCGACCACACAAATGTCATCTTCAGCTTAAGCTTGGAGGCTATTTTAACGTCCGACTAAAAGGGGTCTGATCGGGTCCATGTAACTTCTTTGCTTTATTTCTCCAAATCCTTCTTATTAACATGCAAAGTAAAAAATGCTTCGGGGTTGAGGCAACAAAAGGCATCCTTTGGTTTTTACATTTTGAGAAAATAACCATTTTTGGGCGAGATATGCCACTTTTCTGTTTGAACACGATTTTTTGACCTGAACCCTCAGGAAAAAAATCATATTTTCGGTGTTTTGTAAGGGATAGATGCAATGAAGCCGTGAACAGTCAATACCATCATGTGCGCAGAGCAAAGGGCTATAATATTCATATATGAAGAAATCATGTTCGTTTGCCAGTTCTCGAGAAAATGAGAAAAATATCAGATTTTTTGAGGTCCAAAATGTCATTTTCAGCTTAAGCTGAGAGGCTATTTTAACGTCCGACTAAAATGGGTCTAGCCGGGTCCATGTAACGTCTTCGCTTTATTTTGCAAGATCCTGATTATTAATTTGCTAGGTAAAAAATGTTTTGAAATAAAGGCTTTACGGGGCATCTTTTGCATTTTACATTTTAAAGAAAAAGCCATTTTTTGGCGAGATATGCCAATTCTCTGTTTCACCATGTTTTCTTGGCGCTCACCCTCAGGTAAAATTCCTTGTTTTGAACGTTTTGCAGGCAATAGAAGTAACAAATCAACAAACAATCTACACCTTCATATGTATGAAACAAAGGACTACAATATTCATTTATAAAAGAATCAGGTTCACTTGCTAGTTCTCGCGATAATTAGGAAAACGTCCGATTTCTTGAGCTTCAAAACGTCAATTTGAGCTTAAGCTTGGAGGCTATTTTAACGTCCGACTAAAAGGGGTCTGATCAGATCCATGTAACGTCTTTGCTTTATTTCTGCAAACCCTTCTTATTAACATGAGAACTAAAAAATGCTTCGGGGTTGAGGCAACAAAAGGCATCTTTTGCTTTTTACGTTTTGAGAAAAGAGCTATTTTTGGGCGAGATATGCCAGTTTTCTGTTTTAACACAACTTTTTGACCTGACTTTGTGCATATAAGTCCCACTTCACAACAACAGGACTCATTTTGCTTTTGTTTAAAATGAATTCCTCAACAACGCCCATTACTACAGTTGATATAGTTCAAACCAATCTTGTCTCGCGCGCGATTCAAAGCGTTCACGCAGCTATACCGTTCTTTCTGCAGTACGACCGAGCCGTCGCATTAAACATGATTGCTGACATTCTCAATCAACAAGATATTGGTTGGATTTAAGAAGATAATCAGATTTTTGCTCTGGTTAGCCGACAAGAGGAACCAATAAAGTTAACACGCCAAGACATTCACCTTGTAACAACTAGCGATTCATCGTCAGATAAATCAAACAATTCATCGTCAGATGAATCAAACATTTCAACAGCAAGCACACACTACCAGCGCCCAGGCAAATGGTCAACTGGTAAAAAACTACTCCCACATGGCAAAAGACCCAAACAAGCTGCAACTACAACAACAGTAACAACAACAGCGCCACCAGCAACAGCAACAGCACCAACAGCAACAGCAGCGCCAGCAACGGTAGCCCCAGCAACAGCAAACCCAACAACCAAGGCAGCCTCAGCGACATTAAATCAATATAGCCAAATGAAACTAAATTATGCTGAAACAATTAATCAACGATTGAATCAACTAGTTGCTCCTTCTAAATTCGCCACTGTCAATGAAAATACAAACTCTTTTATGACTACAACAAACAGCAATCAAGTTGCAACAGCAATGAAACAAATGATCAACATTAATAACATCAGCTCTGTGACCTCAGCCCTGAGGAGAAAATCCTTCTTTTCGGCGTTTTGTAACAGGTATTGTAGATGCAATGAAGCCTTAAACAAATAATACCATCATGTGCCCAGAGCAAAGGGCTTCAACATTCACAAAGAATGTAATCTGGTTTACTTGTTACCTTTCAAGATAATCTGGAAAAAGCCAAATTTCAGGAGCCCCAAAACATTACTTTCAGGTTAAGCTGGGAGACAATTTCAATGTCCGACTAAAGGGGGTCTATCGGAGTCCCGCAACATAAATCACTTCATTTTTCAGAATCCTTATTAATAAAAGGAAAAGTAACAGCTGATTTATAGTGAAGGCGGCACGAAGCACAGTCTGGTTTTTGTATTTTTGGAAAAAAAGTTATTCTTAAATGAGAAATTCTATTTTTTAGTTTCCCAACAAGTATTTTGTGTGTTATACTCTTTGACTTGCGCTGCCATAAAGGTTAATTTGAGTAACCCAGAAGAATGGGCTTGGAATAGCAATGACAGCAGCAGGATTTATGTAACCTTGACATTTCAGGTATGCTGTTTGTTATTGAGATGCGGATCTCTTTATGTAGGTTATTGTGCAGCTATGGCATCAGGGCATAGTTGATATGTTTGTTATTGATTTGATTTTATTCGGAATAAGGATAGCATTGCCTATGACGAACATCATGAGTGTGATTGAAGACACTGTGATCAAGAGTGATTCATTCACACGATGTGCGAAATAGGGATGCGTCTTTATTTTAGTACTTTAATAAATTGTTTACATAGTTTAAGCGCTTTGTAAATAAATTCAGGTTGCATGAATTCTAATGATTGCCATTTTGATGACATTCACCTTCCCATGAGATTGGGCTTTGGGTGGCTATTTCATTACAAATAAGCTTCGCGAATACAGAATGACAATTGTGAGCGACTAATTCCCAAACTATCTCTTAAATGAAGTGGTGGATTCAGAACAGTCACTACTGATGCTAACTGTTCTGGCAGCTGATAAAGATAACTTCTTCAATCAAATGATGTTATGCCGCTTTTTATTTAGCGAAAAAAAACTAAACTCTTTCATTAGCAAAGCAGCATTGACGAGGCTATGAACAACAACCATTGTGAAGAAATCACAGTTTTCATCAAGAGATAGTAAGCAATTTTACAGTGAGTCTTATACATATTAACCCTATTCTTTTTTTCCTGGTAGCCAATCAATTATACACTCCCACGGATATCTTATTGAGCAAAAAAGACTGGAAGGTCCTTTGCTTAATAACTACATATTACCATTAATGGAAACCATGTTTCTGAATACATGGGAAGCCAGATATTGCACAGAAAAGTAAGTAATTTGAAAACACTCTGACAGAGTACTGAATGGCATCATGTAGCAGAACTTTTTTTATTTCTGAAAAAACCAAGGCAAAAAAGTTCAGCTGTCCATTTTACGTCAAGCTGGGCTCTTGTCACTACCCCTTGGATGAAACTGCTCACGTACTGTGTACGCTTGCTTTGTGAAGCTGAAAATCCGTATGCTTATTCAATGTGCCATAGAAATTATATTAACTTCATGTTTGATTGTTGATTGAAGATGTGCACAACGAAATGGAATCAAGAGAATACTAAATAAAGCATTTAATTGACTGCCTTCTTCATGCCTGCAAATGATTTATGGAGGGATCGTTGACTGTGGTGTGTATTCAGGGCAGATATTACTACCTCCTCTAATAAGACAAGTTTTTTTCTATAGTAGAGGCATTAGAGAGGTCAATAACTAAGCAAAGTTTGTCAAAAAAATTACGACTATCCTTATTTGTGCTTACAAATTTTTAATCAAATAAACGACGATTGAACAATCAAGATTTTCTAATACTGTACTTCATGAACAAAACCCCCAAAGTTGGCGCTAATGCACCAAGTGATATAACTAAAAATACATCATCAACATACCGTACTGCCTCAAATGGTCAATCTTTAGCACGAGATGCTATACACATTTATCTTTAGTGGTACCGCATACTAGTATAATTCCTTCTAATTTGAAAAATCAAATGCACAAAAGAAAACGTGGCTCAGATGGAATGGTAAATTTGCATATCTCAATATACGTACTCTCTTTACTAATTTCTATGGTATAGTCTTTCAAAATTTTGGCATTTCTTCCTGCACCGTTACATTGGAATCCGCTCTTTCGAAATCAACCAGCATTACTTATCACATTTGAAAGAATTCGCATCATTGAATGGCTCATTTCGCTTATTGTCTACTCTACTACCTTTGGAGGGCACTATTGAGGCAAGCAAGAAAAAAATCAAAAGTAGATCCAAGACTGCAGAGAACGCATGCAACGTAGTGAAAAAGTTCTTTGAACGATGCAGAACAGAGGAGCGGCAAAGTGCCGAGCAACTGACAGAAAACACAAAGAAGATCAAATACAGCACAGTTGGTGAACTACAAAAAGAGACGGGTTCTCTTTTATCATCCTTGCAACACATTTTGAACAATACACGTATCTCTGAATCTTCTGCAATATGTATACTGAAGTGAACTAGACTAGATTCCCATCATAAAAAAAACTCAAATAAAATGCCATCTCAGATGAATCATGCAACTATGTTTGTAAGATAAACATATTTAATAATAGTAATTGTATAATACTAACCTCCTCAATGTGCATTTTTTTCGTATTAAAAATGACTGATTTTTGAAAAATGACAAGTACCAGCGATATTCCATAAGCAGCCATTGATGAGGCTAAACTAAAGCAATAAATTACTAACATTCATCTTCTTCTGATGAATGATTCATACCAATGCATTCTTAATGTCCCATCTTGTTAATTAACAACAGAAATTATCACCTCTAAGAATTAACAAATAGAAGAAGAGTGGTAGATGATACTGTACATCATTTCAATAAGGGTCAGTGATGATACAATAGTAAGTAGGAGTTTAAGAAGCATATTAACAAATGAAACATACTAAGGATTATTGTTTTGACCTAGAATAGTTACATTGTTAGAGTCAAAGAAAGTACAGTAGTACAGTACGTTTAAGTAAAAAAAAAAAGCTAAATGTGGCGCGGCGAGCGCCACTAAAGCCCTGAATAGTTTAAGTCGCATTAGAAGACCTTGGTACGGATATGAGCAGCGTAAGAGTTTTCTAATACGACCAAATACTTCCCAGGGCTGTAGTGCGCGCGGCGGCGGCGAAAATTTAACGCCATTGCATTATGTTTTAAATTGCAGTTTTTAAATCATAACATGGTTTCATAGTGTAATGGTTATCATATCGGTCTTTGAATCCGGTGATCCGAGTTCGATTCTCGGTGAGACCTCTTTTTGCCAAATTTTGTAAATGTAGTGTTCGTAGACACATCTTGGCGTTGTGCTTTGATAACAATGCGCGTAATGGGTAAATCGTTTACAGGTTAAAAGACAACGTTTATTGGTGTTCACAAACTTTATTTTTCTAGTAACAAAAGATAAATAGCTACGACAGCTGTATCTATCATTATATCTTTTGTGCATCGCTATCAACACTTTACTGAAACTTCTCACAAGCTGTGTAAGACAAGGTCAAGAAGCCATCATAAACTAATAATCTAAAGACAGGACATGTTTACTCCAAAGAGTGATGTATTAAAGGTTTTCAGCCTCTTTTTTATCGTAAGAAGGATATATTTCTCTTGTATAAAAAAAATTGATTTGATATTTATTACATTGAATATGATTTAGTTCCATAGGGATTTTGATGGGTTATAGCTAGTAGGCGAGTTTTGTTGTTGCTGTTGCTGCTGATGTTGAGGCATCATAGTTTGGAAAGCGGACGGTGCAGATGTTGCTAAAGGAGATGTGTGTGTATTGTTTTGAGGCGATGATGTCTGCGGTAGTGGTGCTTGATGAGCGATGTAAGGTTGCGAGGATAAAATGGGCTGGTAGATGGATTGTTGAGTAGGGTAATTCAAGAATGACGGTACTGCATCGGATTCACTATTTGCATCAAATACAACTTGCCCAAATAATCCTGTATCATATAAAAATTCCAAGCTATTGAAATCAATTTCATTGCCTCTATTCCAATTGAAAGCCAAAGCCGATGATTGATCTTGTGGTGCTTGCTGTCTTGATTGATCGACATAGCGTTGTTGTTGTTGTCCAGTAGATGAAGGTGGGGTAGATGGCACTAGATAATGTGAGTTGGTAGTATTTTTGAAGGGGTCGTGGATGTGTTGCTGTTGCTGTTGCTGTTGTTGCTGCTGTTGATATGAAGGAATAATGGGAGGTTCTGATGAATTTGTGGTTGAGCCCAAGAGGGAGGGTAAGGCTGGCGGTTGATGTGTATTGTTCATAGAGACAGGCGACATGTTTACACTTGACGAAGAGTGAGAACTTGGTGATCTTGAAATAATAGGCGATCTACTGTCATAATTGATTTTAACATCTTGTGGTCTTGTAGGATCAAAAGTTGAGTAGGACGAATAGGATGTTGCATTGATGTCTTCTTGCTCGTATAACTTTTGGTGAGCAACCACAAGCTCCTTGGTGGCATTCGCTAGCCTCTCACACATTGGCCAGTAAGGTCGAAGCCCCTATACAGGTTTAAAGAAAAAAAAAAAAAGTTAGTGCATTCATCAAATATTCGGACAAAATCTACCAACATCTATCAGGTCGTAGAGCATCTTGAGGGCCCTACTACTTTTCTTGCATAATTCAGGCGTTCCAGAAAAGGTGGAGGTCATCAATACCGTGGCAAACACGTACGCAGAATAGCCCATGTAAGGCAGCGTATTGGAACCGCACAAATCCTTGATCGCTTCAAAGATGCCCATCGCATCGCGCACACATAATCGACATGCTTCAATGCTGCTTTGTATACGACGAAACAAATCTTTTTCAATGATATCTGTAGGCTTGACATCACTGAAAGCTAAGCTGACACGATGCAAGATCATCATGCTGGAGCACCAAACGGCATGACTAGATAGCCATATATTGACATAGTGGTAGCTGGCAAATTGACGATGATGATCCAGGTTTTTTTGATTGAATTGAAAGATATCAGGTAAGCCATCTTTCCAGGCACGCAGTTGAGCATCTAGGTTTCTAAATTCAGCGATAGGAGGCCAATTGATAGCAGCAGAGGTTGATTTCGCTCGATTCATAAACTTGTTCACTTCGCCATAAGTTTCAACACATCGCATATAGTGCTTTGCAACATTCATCAAGGAATCATCTTGCAGTGGTTTGCCATCGACGTTACGATGAAACATTGGGTCTCTCAACAGTAAGCATTCAGAAATGTTTGGAGGACTGCTGTCGCAGTCAGACCTGTCTATACATTGAGGGCGACGAGTACCGGCACTGGATAATCTATAAAAGCGAAGTAAATTATTCTGCTGTTTACCATGCACAATCATAGAATTACGTACTTGTCCAGGCAGAAACAGCTCCAAAAGACTCTTCTTCTCAGAGCCATAGCCACTGTATCAATAGATCCATCTTCAGAAACAATGGGAAGGCTCAAGGTATCTTCTTTATAGTATCCCAACTCTTGACAAAATCTATGAATAATGATCTGTTAAATTTCATGTTTCCGGCCGGCATCCTTTAAGAAAGACATGATAGACTATACCTTACTGCTAAACCACCGTAAATCCATGATCTAATGAATCGAGAAAAGGGTCAACTAAATTCCGCTTTGTTTTCGTATGAGATGTGTACAAAACTTTACTTTGAGCCAGATGCACGACCGTATTCAAGGCACGACATGATTCCCCAAAATTGGATATTTTCTAGATTCGGTTGAAGTGCATCGGCATCTACCAGGGACAAGGCCTTCTCAGCAAAGCGCTCTCCAGCCAAATAAGGAGGGTTCGTTTTGATGGACGGGTTGTCGGAAAACCTATGGATCCAATATGAGTTGCATTGTTCAATGCATAGCATGTTGCTATTTACCTCGCGCCAATAGCCATGACACTGTACAACAAAGGCCTTGAGATGGATCCATCCTGAATAGATCTCTTCAAAACATGTCTATGTACAAATGGAAATACAGAATTGATATTCTTGAAAAACAGATCGACCAAGTGATTTACAATGTCTAGTGGAGGCAAGTCAGACGTTTGTTCTACTAAAAAGCGTTTAGTCATGTGTATTTGTTTGACATGTTGTTGCTTTGTTGCTGCAGCATAATTACCTGGATTCTCATACAAATGTATAGGCGAATGGGCTCTGTTGGTTATGGGTGATAGGCTTTGGTTCTCTTCATCACTGACGTGAGGATGCTGATTGCTGCTGCTGTTGTTGTTGTTGTAAGAAGGCACACCTGGCCCCATCAACTTTCGCTCCATCTGTGCAAGACGTTCTTCTAATAGCTGAACATAGCCTTTGCGAGGCCCTCTCTTTTTTGGTTCTGTATATTCACATAGCACATTGGCCTCTTGACACTGACTACAATCAGGTCTGTTCTCATCGCACTTGATCTTTGCGTAATTATGTGATTAATTCGCTTGCTTTAATGTAATCCAGTTTTTCTTAATTTGTACCTTTTTCTTTCTGCAATGAACACAAGCTTGACTTGCTCTCACTCGTTTCTTGCTATTACTAGCTTTTGGTTCATAGGCTTGTTTATAATACATTTTTTACAAGTTGATCATAAAATGTCAAGGAAAGAAGAAGAGTAGAATAGAATTGAAACTATGGATCACAATGATTTATGGTTGCATGGTAAAAAAAAAAAAAAAAAAAAAAAGAAAAAAAGAGGAAAAACCAAGTGTCCATTCAAAAGACAAAAGGGTAGAAACTTTACCCAGACACAGCCAATGGTAAGGGCCAGCCGGATGCTATTTATCCATAAATCTTCTTTTGATTCTCTACATCAGTCAAGGGTACATACTTTTTGTAACATTGTATACATGTCAAAAAGATTATTCAATTGACGTCAGTTCAGTCTGCTTATAACTTACCTTGACACCAAGCCATTTGGTTTCTGTGACATGGCCATTCTCATCTTTATCGTACAGCACGATCCACTGTTCTTCATCTTGCTTGCCAACAGGAATAAACAATCTGTAGTAATATCATTCAATTACTGCCATGAAACGATTCAATTCTGCTGTACCAAGAATTTTACCTTCCGGGGCTTTTGAGTTGGTTTATCAACGACTGAGGAGTTACTGGAGCGGCAGCGCCCACATGTCTAGATCGTTCTGATGATGAGACAATCGAGATTGGATTTAGGAATCAAAGCTTACATGCAGTCAAAAGGCGCTTCTTCTTCATATCCCAGTCTCCCATCACCTGCCACAAACTCCAACTGATGGTAATCTGGATGGTTTTTGTGTATGTTGCGTCTTGCAGAATCGACCAATTCACGTATGTGTTCCACTCCAACCACTTTTCCCGATGAGCCAACCTGGTACATGCAAACAAAAAAGATTCCATCAGAATAAAATGACGTTTTCATCGAATCATTTCGATCTTTGACTCACCATACTCGCCATACATGCTGTTAAATAGCCGGATCCAGAACCTATATCCAGGGCTATAACAATGTTAGGAGTGAATAAAAGTGCCATGCTGATCCAAATGCGTACCTTTCATTCCAGGTTTCAAAAAGGGCTCCAATTTGTCTAGGGCGTATCCGTGCATGTGTCTATTGTAGCAACCTTAAATCATCAGTCGTCAAACTATATAAATTACGATGCTATACATAATACGGACGGAGCCGAGATGGTTACTCCATAGCCAATGCCTTGTGGGCTATCTTCGTACGGATCTCTGGGACAAAAGTCCTTTCTGTGTTGTTATTAAACGTTTGTTAGCCAAAGTGCCTTTCAAAGGGTAAAACAGCACCTTACCTGTCCACTGTCTTCATTGCCTGAACTACTCGTTCCTTTGTGATGATGCTGGCTTGAAAAAGCTTTTGTACAAGCCCTTCGTTACTTGTTGCTAATACACGCACATGGGTTGGCTTCAACAATACGCAAATTTGCTTTAAGAGTCTATATCTTACCAGAACATGCCCATGCCATTTTGCAAGTTTAGTTGAATGAAAAAAAAAGAAGAAGAAAAAAAAAAAGGCGCGGAGCCAGTTTTCATGCGAGCATTGAAACGAATCAAGACAGTGCTCTTTCAGTAATTCATTGTATACTAAGTGGTGGATTGACAGTAAGAAATTCTCATGCCAATGCCTGTGAGTACACTTGGCTGAAACCACCATCTACTGATACATAGCCATTCACGTGCTCTGCATAAGCTCTTTGGCTATATATTCATAGATTGGCTTGAAATGACGAAGCTCTCCCAATCCAGGAACGCATGACATGTATTTATTTGATTCAGTCAACTAACTACCACCATCAGGTTTAACCACCTGCATTAGTTTTATATGAGAGACCTTGGACGTAGATGTGCCATCAGGAGTGACAACACTTGTTGTAGTTGAGGGCTCAGACAACCTTTCTTCAACAGTAGTCGAATGACGTTGCTGAGCATGTTCATTTGGAGGGCTGATTTCTTGGTAGTATTGCTTGTCGATTCTATCCCAATCAACATCCAGCATGGGACTCTCATTCGTATCGTCTTCTGTATGCTTGTGCGGATCCTGCGAATCCTTCTTGTTTCGTTTTCTACAAAAGAAAATGAGTGCAATGATGGCGAGGATACCCTATGTCAATTTTGTTTTGTCAGTAAATGCCTTTAGACAATGTACGACAGGTTTTCATTACCACAGCACCGCAACCAACAGCGATACCAACAATAGCACCTGTGCTCAGGCCTCCTCCTCCTCCTCCTTGAGTTGGTGTATTTCCATTTGAGTTTGCCCCATTTGTGTTGCTTGTGCTAGCATTGTTGATTGTAGGAAAGTTACTGAGAAATGAAATGGCATTGACATCTGCAACATCCAGTATCATCAAGTCGTTTGTAGGATTGCCGTCCTTGTCCAGACCAAACATGATGAATAGACTTGTATCATTCACCAAAACCGCTAGTAAACAACAGGTGGTGAGCGAAAACGAGCCTTTTCTCGATTCGTCTCTTACCAGAATGATGTGATCGTGGTCCAGAAACACCCAATGGTGCTGTCAAAGTATGCATACGCCATGTCATTTTGGGAACATTTAATGTGTAGCAATAATCTTGCACAGCTATCGTACTTGGGGTTTAAACGACATGGATAAAAACAAAAGTGCACTTGCTAAATACTTTACCAACTTTATCGTCATATGTTCCTCCATACATCAAGATGTTTTGTCCGTCAGATACTGCAAACAACCGCTGTCAATGTGGATGTTGTGCGGATATACAGGCTCGCTATCACTTACACAGAGTGGCTGTATGCATTTTTCTTTCCTTGGGATAATCAGGGCCACTGAGGGGCTCATATGACCATAGTCCGTTTGTGGTGTCAAATGTCATGGCATAGGTAAAGTAGCTGTTGAATAAACTTTGGCTTGTGGAATTGTAGTAGGTGCCTCCAAGATAAAAGATCTTTTTTGTCGCCGGATAGTAAGTACCAGTTGGAGATGTGTGATAGTCGGCTGGGCCTATTGATTGCTGAGGGATGGACCAGGTCTATCATTCTGTCGTTAATAACCAAAAAGGGGGAGCTGATGTTGCGAGCACACTCACATTGGTGTTTAGGTTCAAAAAGGTAAAATAGTAGAATCCTGCATAGCTGTTGTATAGACCATCTGTATTGTTAAAGGTCAGGTTGGGGACAGACGTACCGCCTAGTGCAACAAAGTTGGATCCAGGCTGCACATGTCTATCAAAGCTCTGTGAATACATATTCATTTTACTACAACAGCCATACTTACTCTTGATATCCACCATAAAATCCAATGCCGTTCAAGTCAGGAATGTAGACACCAGTGCCATAATAACTTGACAAGGAAAGTCAGTTAGTTTTCATTTAATACTTTGAGCGAGTAACAGCCTTTCTTTTTACATTTGACGATCTCCTCCATTGCTGGCATCATAGTAGTTTGGCAACTTGTCCCAGGAATTCGTCTCTGCATTGTATACGATGGACTGATCCAACAGTGGCGTATTTTCGTAATTATATCCACCTTGGAGCAAGAGTCTTTTCCCGTCAGGAAAAGGTACTGCTTGAACAAAGGCTCTAAAGCCAAAATTATTAGAAGATTGGGGTGCAACAGCTTCCCATTTGTTGATCAAGTTCTGGAATGATGTGCCATTGTTACTGTTGACATCAAGCACCATCAATGAATCATTGTCTGCAGAGCCTTTGACATAGCCGCCATAACAGTAAATCTTGTTTGATAAGTAGGCGCAATCTGCATGTAGATAAGCGTGTTAGTGGGGCAAGGAAAATGTGGATCAATCATCCATCAAAATAACGTACTAGCCGCTCTACGAGGTGCAATGGCAATCGATTGAATGCCTGATACAAGTGTCAAGACTAAAAAGATGATCCCTTTCATTATTTAAGTAATCCAGGGAGTAATATCCCCTTTGTTTTTACTAAATGAGAAACGAAGAGGAAAAAGAGGGTAGTAATCAGTGATCCCAAATGAAAATTAAATACAAAGTTTGTGTGATACACATTGTCAATTTTAGTAGTAAATCTACTTGCTGTACCACCAGAAAACTGCTGTACAACATATAAACAGTTGAATGATATAAATGGAAGATAATGAGGCTGATTTACTAAAGGTTTCATTGACAAGTCAATCTCTGCTGGTGGATAGTAAGCAGAACCTCAGCATTTTTCGAAGCATAAATCGCGATCAAAATAGTATCACTATCAAACAATAACTTGAGCAATAAAACGTGCGTTGAGTTTATTTACAGTAAAGATCAGTGATCACAAGGGTACAACAGGAAGCCATTAACGTATGTCGTGTAACTCTTGACAATAATGCTTCATTCAAGGTGCTTGAGTTTTATCATCTTTTCCTCCATCCGGTTTTACTACGCTTGTTGGCGACATGGGCCGTTCGCCAAAGACTGACATTATGTTTTTATTGCCAATGTCTTCAGATTCAACAGCATTTGGGACTTGAGTAGCTACCAATGTAGATGTAGGGCTGGTCATGGACTCTCTTTTTGTGGGAGGCACTTCTTGAAACTGATGCTCGATCTGGTCCCAGTCTACGTCAAGCATTTCATGTTGTTCTTTTGCTGCTCGTTTCTTTCTTATGTAAAGTAACATGGCAATTACCAACACAATAATCTGTCAAGAGCAAAATATGCATTAGTGAGAAGAACAGCTTACTATTAGCTGATTCAAAAGCCTTACCGCAGCTATTGCACCAACAATGATGCCTGCAATGGCTCCTGAAGATAAGCCTACTGGATCATCTGCTTTAGCTTCAGTTTCCGTTGCTAATGCAGTAGATCCTCCTTCCAGCGGAAACTGATCTGAAAACTGTATAGCTGATACATTGCGAACATCCAAAACAGCTACATTATTTGTGGTGTCATTAGCTGATGTCTTTCCAAACAAGATGAACAATGCTGTGTTATTAACAAGTACAGCTTTCAAATGAAGAAGATGAGTATACACAGCATGTAAGCAAATCAACGCAATTCCTCTTCTTACCATTATGATAATATCTGGGACCAATATTTGGGCTGACCGCATCAAGTGAATGCGCTGTCCATATACGATCTTCAATGTCAAGTGTGTAGCAATAGTCTTGGACAGCTAATAATATAGTAGACATGAATGATTGTTTTCATAGCAATTTTTATCCACAAATACACTTTACGATCATTATCCTCGTCAAGCGGCGATCCTCCGTACACTAGTATTGTATCCTTTGCGCCTGTCACTATGCATGTGAAAGGCGTCAGTCCAATGCTGTGAAGGCATAATTCTTTTACACCTACATAAAGTAGCTGAATGCAGCACTCTGGGTGTAGGCATCTTTGTACCCGTCAGGGTTATATTTTCCCACTTGAGAGAGCTCATGTGAAATGTGAGGCACCATGATAATGGTATGGCCACATCAGTATACGCCACAATAGGATCGTACCTTTTCCCGCCCAAATAGTAGATGGTGTCGGTTGCTACGTGGTAAGTAGCCGTCATTTGCATTGGCATAATGCTGTACGGTATTGCTGAGATCTCTTCCCAAGTCTAAAAAAATAAAATAAACGAATTAAGGACGTTGCACCTGTATATCCTCTGCTACCTCTTACATTGGAGATGATACGGTATACTGTTAGATAATAAAATCCTACATAGCTCTCATAATAAGCTCTATTCTGGTTGGGTAGATCGGCATCGTATGTATAGTCATGTGGAAAGGCTGTACCGTCGAGCAACTTGTATGTGTAGTTTGATGGTACACGTCTAATAACAATAGTTTAATCGCTTTTTTTTACCAGGTTTTTGGGTTTACTTGATTTACGATACTCACGCTTCTTTTCCTCCATAGAATGCAACCACATCGATTGAGGAAACATACACCGCTGTACCAGAGAAGCTAATCGTACAACAAGCATAGTTAATATTTTGCATTCATACGCAAGGGACAGCTCTGATACATTTGTCTAGCACCTCCATTTCTCGGTTCTACGTAGTCGCTGAGAGATGACCAGGCATTGTTTACTGTATCGTAAAGTACTGTTTTCTTCTGAAGCTTGCTTGGTATCTCATTGGAGCCACCTTGTATTAGCATCTTGAAACCACCGGGCAAAGCTGTGTACTGGCTATCGTAACGGGGTTCCCTTATAATATCAGTTTCTCCCGTTACAACGACCTCAACATCCCACTTGTGTTCCAGATTGGAAACAAGTGTGCTATCTGATTGACTGATATCCAAGTAGTTGACTGAAGTGTCGTAGCCTTTATTGTTGGGGCTTCCTCCAAAGCACATTATTTTTCTCGACAAGTAAGCACAATCTAGTGTGGTGGTGTCAGTATTCATAACTGAATAACTTGATCATTACATACATGCTGCATTTCGTCGCACAATTTCACCAGCGTGCACTATGTTTATGAGGAGTAGCAGTACAAGTAATAGAGATTTAGGCACCATTTTTCGTATAAATTAGATTGAATCGCTTCAAAAAAAAAAAGCATCAGTATTTATATACGAATGGGTCTTTTATGATTTAGGCTTATAGAGAAGAATCTTCTGTTTTGTTTGATCAAGTGTGTGATACGAACAACTTCTTTTAATAGATTTGTTCAGGTTGCATATTGGGATGCCTTGATAAACAAAGCGCATGTTTGAAGTGTCTATTGATTTGTGCATGTCATAATCATTCTGTGTTGAATCAATTGGCACCCGTTATGACAATCATGAATAATTAGGCATTCAGTTTCTTGATTCTACCAAAAATGCATCGTGTCATGTTATAAACAATGGCGAAGCAAGGTTATATTTCTTCTGCAAATACAAACAAAGGTACATCTTGGAACTGTATAGCTATGTCATGACCTACAGTCGTGACACAGGGCTATCAGTTAAGGCGATTATCAGGTAAACAATCGAACATAGATGTCCATACAAGCGTATTCAAAGCTAACGGCTTTGTTTGCTTACATCGGAAAGCTCTTTTTAATTAGTCTATTTGCAATGCAGCTTACTGAATGGGGTAGTGGCGATACTCAAACAATAAGGTTATCATCAGCTAAAGTTGTGAATGCAGGCCAGATCTACTGATTGCGGTGGACCTTCTAGAGGTTCTCATCATAGCTAGCACATGTAGACAAATGGTTCTTGGTACGGTAATTTGAAGGTTTAGTTGCAATTATGTCAAGGACATGACTCTGATAGTAATAGTAATAGTAGTAGTAGTAATAACAATAGTATATATAGACAATATGTTTCAATATGAACACAGATTTGATCGAAAAGATCTACACTGTAAATGCGTTGGGCGAGATGATGCGAGGTATATCCTTATTGATATTGTTGATGACAAGCATATCTAAAATTAAACTTGTTCGTCAGCTTTTTGTCCATCTACTAACGACAACCTTTTGAACCTTACCTATACGGTCATGTTGTTCGTATATAGTAGATTGTTGATCCTCACTATCATCATCATCGTCATCTTCCATCCCCATCTCCAGATCGGGTTGTAAAAAGTACTCCATGTGTTTATCGCGCATAATGTACATTTCTTTACGTCTCTTGAGAGAATCGATCATTCTCTGCGCAAAGAATACAGCGAGTTCCACAGAATTATCAGGTCGCGTAGGACGGTAGTTGGGGCACAAGAACCAGTATTTACGAATGAAATTGGGTGGCACAAACCAACAATCAGGATTGCCCAATTCACCACCAATAAACATGGCTGATTCCAAGAGAAAGTTGAACAGTTCATTGGCATCGTAAAAGTCTTGAAAGATGATCATGAAATCTCTCATGGTAGGACCAGGGATCAAATCAATGCGAGGGTCGTGAGGAATTTTGCGTTGCAGTTCAGCTTTTTTCAAATGTTAGCTCCAACTCACATGTCTTCAAATGACAAGGCCATTACTTACTTGGTGTCAACAGGTACCGATTGTCGTTCTGATCTCGCATGGTTCTCATCTGAGTAACTGCATCTAAAGGAGAAATAGGACCGGCTACATAGACCTTATTAGACACATTGGGTGGTAGTGATGGGTTCTTGATGTCCATCCAAAAGTCATCTTCCACTGGAATCTCGGGCTTGAAGGTTGAGTTGGGTGTGCCACCAGATGTATGGGAGGAAGGAGCAGGAGGAGGAGGAGGAGGGATGCCTGTGGTAGAGGTAGAAGCAGAAGCAGTAGGAATAGGAGCAGAGGTAGAAGCAGACAAAGGTGGAGGCGATGTCGTATGATACATGGGATCGGAGGGATGAGGTGGTGATGCGATGCCGCTCAGGCCAAATTCTGCCTTGAGTTTATCCAAAAGATCTGCTTCTGGGTGATCCAGATAAGATTTGATTTCAGCTGGTATCAATGGCAAAAGTTCCGGAGGCACTTGGCTCAACCATAATTCTGGAGGTACATCTTTCATCTGGTTCATTATTTCGTTCATTGTTTCAGGTTGCATCAAGAATTGCATTAACCCAGGATCCATCTCTGTCGAAACGGATTGAATCAAGTTGCTGAAATTGTCAAGGCCAGCAGCGCTAGGTGCTTGATGTTGTTGTGATAGGTCAGGCGGTGATAGAGGGTCAATCATGCCTTGATCCAAAAATGTGTTGTTGTTGTTGACGGTGGGATTGGGATGCTGTTGGTCCCCTTGTTGATGATACATTGGTATTTCGGATGATACAGATTGAGGAGGGGTCATGTCGTATGCCGCCAAATTCTCGGTTGCCATGGTAACGATGCACTTTTTGCTATCCAAGAAGAATTCCAATGATTGCGGTATATCCTTTGTTCGTGAGAATGTAGTGATATCGGAGCCCATTTTGTCTCTCATGCCAGTATCCCAAAATTTAGGCACATCGACTCGATTGGCGACACAGGCAATCTTGAGCGTCAACACCTGTCCCTTGAGAAAGTTGTTCTCGTAGCGTAATTCATCTACTTTTTTTCGCAGCTGTTTGGCATCTTTGATGGCTTGGTCTCGCATGAATATACACTTTTTAATGTTGGTTTCTGCATCGCGCATCTCTCGTCTTTTGCGTTCTCGAAATGCTCTTTGTGCAGCTCTGTTTTGCGCCTTCCTTTGAGCAGGAGAAGGCGGGTTGGGCTTTCTTCCTGGCTTTTTACGGGGCTTAATTGGTTTTCCATTTTCATCCAAATTTTTCAATTCCAATTCAGGGTCAAAATGTTCAAAGGATATATCTGACATTTCCACGGTTGTGTGGTTATAATAGATGTGATTGCAAAAAAAAAAAGAAAGAAATAAAAAAAAAAGAGTGAAAAGAAAAAGAAGGGAAGGGGGGTATTCTATCATGTCTATTATACACACACTCACACACAGAATTTCGTATTGTATCACATTAAGGTAAAAAGGACACTAACCACATGGACAGATGGGATTGCTTGTTTTATTACTCAACTTTTGAGAAGGATGAATAACTTGGCAGACAAACTGTGAATGATACAAAGTATGTTGACTGAATGACTCGGCTCGCCTCATCAATTGCTGCCAACATCAAGATTGAATGACCCAAAAGAGCAAATTTCTTGAAACTTGCATGTATTTTTCACATGCTTGAACGACCCCCTTTCTTTTTTAATGTAAAAAAAAAGTCAGTCAGTCAGTTGAACTCCCTGCATTTTTGCTCGAGCAATGTACATGTAAAATGCCAAAAGGAAGAAAAAGTATTGCACATTTAAATATAAAAGATGCGAAATGCCATTTTAACATTTGTTTTTGTGATTATAGCTCAATTCTCGAGGAATTTAACCTTTTAGCTTTATCAAGGTATGAGTTGACAAGTATAAAAATCAATGCATTTTCCCTTCTTTTTCCAAATCAAGATCCATCGCATCCAAAACATCCCACATGAGATCCATCTCCATCATCAGTTTGCTCTTTTGCTTATACTACATTTCGGGGTGCTATGCTCGTTGCGATTGTGATGCTACAGATAATGCTTGTATTAGTGAATGTGGTAAAGTGTAACATCATTTCTCATAGACAAAAATAAACTAGAGCAAATAGTAACATTTTCAATTTTTAGTGGTAGAAGCAAATAGCTGTGTAACTTCGTGTAAAGGAAACATAGAATGCTATGAGAGCTGTATTGATGATAAATGGTAGTATATTTACAAGTGTGTGTGTGTGCATGGTCTTGATCCAATACTCATTATGAAATGTCCTCAGGCCCGATGTTGATTTGGCTGATGAGCAACCCGTATTTAATGATGTATTAGAAGAGGCATCCAGCAGTGGAGCTGTCGCTACAGTTACAACATCGGTGGTATCCGCTATCACTAGCGTGAATACAGCTAGTGCATCTGCTTCCATGTCAGGTAAGATATACTATCCAGGTGGAGCCACCATGCCGATCTCTTTTTTTTTTTTTTTTTTTTTTTTGTCTAACGTGGAACTTGTATAGCCTCCATCTCTGTCAATCAAGCTCAGGCTAGCCATGTTTCAGCTGCATCTACACCAGCATTGACAGGGCCTCTTTCACTCTTCATTGTCTGCCTAATGAGTTTGGTATATTTGCATTTTTAAATAAAACAAAAGTGTAATTTCAACGACATTCTATACTGGGTATATCAACGAACTACCAACCAATTACAATGACTACGCTGGTTCAATAAATAAATAAAAATCCTATTTTGAAACAATTTAATCTTTTTTCCTTCTTCTTTTCTTCTCGATTATTTTAGACAGCTTGGGATGGATTCGTATCTAGCAAACATTGACACTTATATGCAGCAGCAGGAACAGCTGGAGAGACAAAGAGAACATGGGCAAATGCTACAGCAGCAGCAACAGCAACAGCAGCAGCAGCAGCAACAACAAAATCCATCACATCATTTACTCGACGCTAATGTGGGTGGTCATCCTCCTCCTCCTCCTCCTCCCCAACCTTTGGACGAAATCTGGTTGAGTAACATTTCAGAGCTCCCATCTTCAGCCAATGCACAGTCTGCTTCTTCCAACAGCAGTGTCTATCCTGATCCTATCTATCTTACCAACCCCTCCACCTTCAATATGCCACCGCAAAACTACAACTCATCTTATCAGCCATCGATACAGCATCAGCAGCAGCAGCAGCAACCACCACCTCCTCCACCTCCTGGATTTGATATCAACGGACAGCCTATTCGCATCCGCAAAAAACCCGGCAGAAAGCCTAATCCTGCATCCCCTGCCTTGCGAAAAGCTCAAAATCGAGCTGCCCAGCGCGCCTTTAGAGAACGCAAGGAGAGACACCTGAAGGATCTGGAAACTACCATCCGCAATCTGCGTGAACAACGTAACACAGCAACACGTGAAATAAATGAAATGAAAGCTTACTTGGAGTCATATAAAGCCGAAACTTGGTACCTCAAGGGGGTTGTTTTAACGTTGCAGTTCATTTGCATGCATCACAATATACAGATCCCGACTCACTCGCCTTATCTATCCGAAGAAGCACTGGCAAAGATGGCCCAAACCGCTCCCCATGCGATCGAAGCCTATGTCAACTCGTACACTCGCAACAATACCAACTTGAAATCCACCATGTCTTACCATTTTGTGGACAAGCAGATGCGCAGCGACACACCTCCCATGAACCACTCAATGTCTCCCATGTCTTCCTCACAGTTTGAGAGTAACCAGACGCAAGAAGAGGATCTAGAGGACCGCCATGCCGAAAGTGACGATGATGAAAACATGGACTTTATGCACGAGAGCTCGGAGGAGCCCAGCGTAAAGCAAGAAGACACCCACCCATCCCATGCATTGCATCAGCAGAACCAGCACGCAGCAGAGGATCAACACCAAGCGAAACACGCTGGCTTGTCAGATCCACCCATCTCTAGCGTAGAAGCCATCCAGCACATTCGATTGAAGCTGGGCGTACAATCAACGATTACAAACAACAGCGCCATCAACGATCAAGCCACTGCCCGTCTCAAACCCACCATCTTGCAGTTAGCTATTCCCCACGACTCTCGCATTGATCTTGTGCCTACACCACACATGCGTGATCGAATGATTATTTTCAGAGATCAAATGGATTATGACCGGTGCTTTGCCATGTTGCTGAACGAAGCTGTGTATCATGGCGGTGATCCTACGATGAGCGAGAGCTGGGAGTTGCCTGTCGACTTCTTTAGCGAGTTCTGGTACTTGACTATTGATTACGATATCAAAAAAACCAATAAATGGAGACGCGAAAAGGGGCTGGAGGATGTAGCACCAGGACCACAACAGCACCAACAACATCAGATCATGAGCCTGCTGGAGAACGGTCAGAGTGCAAATTGGAATAGTGAAGTGCTGAATCAGATTGTCAAGGAGATGCCGGCTCTACAGCCCATGGACGACAGTACTGGTTATCCACTGTCACCGCCCAAGCAATATCAAAACGAGGATGAAACTACAGATCAGCAGCAAAAGATGTATAAAAAACTGCTGGGTGGACCGCCTGAATCAAGGCGACAAGTAGCATCGCCAACGTTAGGTAAGCTTTTATCATAATCTATCGTTTGGATTTATTTGTTCTGACAGTCTACTGTTTAGAAAACATCATTGATTTAATGAACTCATCCTTGTAATCGCATTCATGTATGCATCATTCCATGTAAATAAAGCTTCTTCTTGATCAAGTCGAGACACTTGCTGACCCCTTGACAGCCAAGTTGCCCAAATGGTCTTTGATCCACAGTTCGTATCCATTCGCTGATTTCTTGCCCATCAATGTCATGCGTTGATTCATGTAAAGCGGTGTTAGACACTTGTATTCAAACGAATGGATAAAAGCGCGGGGGATTTGCTTTCGCAACAGATCAATCAACAAGGTGCCGCTAAGAGGTCCATGAACTAGACATGCTGGATGCTTCTCGATTTTCGTTGCGTATTCATGGTCAAAATGAATCTTGTGCGAGTTGAATGTAAGTGCTGAATATCGAAATAGCAGTATAGAGCTAGGTGTGATTTGTCGCTGGAAATCCGGGTCCTTTTTAACTATAGACGTGCCCAAGCAAACAATGAGCCGCGGTAAAAAAGGTGTGGTGTCTGCTCCACTTACCTTTAATGCCTCTGGATGCACTTGTGCTCGCTTGCTTTGGATGATACACTAGACATCTTTGCTCCCGCATGGACCATCCCAGTTGATTTGAAATATCCTTGTTTATCCACACCATAGCAGATTCTCCCATGCGTCCCTCTCTTAGCTCTGCACGATCCAGAGCGGTGGTCATATGAGCTTCATCGCCAACTCTCAGAGGATTCTTAGGATTCCAGTCCATCTTTGCTCCCACCCACATGCGTTGAGAAAAGGGCTCTGGTGGAAAGAATTCACTTTCATAGCCGTCCTGTGCCAAATCGCTTTCCAATGTACGAGGTGGGAAATAGACATGATGCCAGCATGGCGGCACAAGGGTACTCTTTCTCGGTATAGTGTCGTTGTTAATCTCACTATCTCCAAGGGTATTGCCGAGCAGGTTCATGGGCGACCATGTTATATCATCGTATGTGTGTTGTATACACGACGTCTTGGTTTTTGACTCCCACTCGTGCAAGATGTGTTGCGAGGATGATGAATACCATCGTGCCTATTCATTTACTCAGCATTCTGTACATTGACTTGCAACTTTTCAGTACAAACTGAATTACCCTTGTTGTTTTGACAAAACTGTTCCTTAAACTAAACATGGTAACTTTTAAAACTTGATGAGGAAGGTTGCATGGCAGAGTTTCTAATTCTTTACACGCAAAAGGGTCACGTGATGGTTACACTCTACAAAAAAGGTGATGGTATACACTCCAGCTTGCGGATTGTAATGATCCGTCAAGCCGAAGCATTTAAAATAGCTGGAGCAAATGATCACATCATGATAGAATAAATTAGTTTATGGTTCATACATTTTCTGAGAGAAAGGCTTTTATTTCACATTAAAATGGGATATTTCCCATTAAAATGGAATATTTCCCATTAGATGTTGAAAGGTACAGAAGGGATGTCATTTCTACTCACTGTCATACAAAAGTCCTACTATAGCTGTGAATTTGGCTTGTCTACAGTGCTTTACATTTGAATTAGTGAAGACGATTAAACAATGTCCTGGAAATACCACTAATTAAATAAATGTATATAAAGCATAGTGACATTTAGGTATATTTGAACGCTAGTTTTTTTTTTGTGTTTGCAGCAATTTTAACCCTCTAGAATAATAGCACCTCGCTCTTATTCAAAATTGCAAATATATTTAATATCCATAGGAAATGTCTTTATTTTCGTATATGATTTACTCTTGATGTTCAATTTTATGTACTTTAATTCCTTCGTCATAGGTGTCAAAGAGGAGAAGGCGCTTTGCTTATGCAAGTGCTTGATATTGCTGTCTTTACAACACCTC
>JAXQGS010000252.1:0-23678 GCA_037040325.1 Mucor sp. M7501 | reverse complement strand
TACTAGCAAGGGAAAAATCGATGATTTTGAATGATGAAGGTTTTCACCTCGAAAACGATGTTTTCTACTAAGGTGTTTCTATGCTCAAACAAACCGCAATGAAGCATAGGAGCATATAAAAGTGTCCTGCGACCAATTTACTATAGTGTTTGTAGACCTTTCCTCCAAAAACGTGTTTTGCATTTTTTGGCAGCTACTCTCCACAGACTAAATGAATCGCTTTGAAATTAACACCATTGGATTTCTCGTTCAATTTTGCATGTATAGGGTTAGAGAAATACCTGCTGTGCGAGTAGAAGAATCTTGTGTAATTGCCCCTGAAAGGTTTTCGGATGTCCAGATGATCGATCTGGAGGACCAGTGGAGCGAGCCTCTAAAATTCAATCCTAGCCAGGCTGTGTTGTTTTGCCCTGGCAGGCACCTTTTGCATAGTAAAAGACACTATATAGACGTCTAATTACTTTCACTACGCTCCATATCTGCCGTTATTACCCTTTAGGTCCCAATTGCATGCCGCTGCATTTTTAAATCTGACATTTGAGTATAAAATACACTTATTACTGCCAACTAAGAGCTGTTGTATCATTTTAATAATGCCCGAAATTATAAACTAGATACGAATAGGATTGAAAGGGGTTTCATTGCAAACTAATCGTCTTGTGCTCAAGCCAAGTACTTTATGATCGCAGATACCAATTGTATTCCTATGTAACGAGATCAGTACCTTGATGTGAAACTACTTCAAGCAAAAAGATACACACCTTGCTTGATCCTCTCACTTCTTGAATGGCTAAATCATGAATCATTGCCTGCAACTGAGCAATTGTGTATTCTTCAAACCCGGGTTTGGTCTTTAACATGGTGACCAACCCCATCATTGTTTTTGAGGTGTTGTTTACAATCACCTAACAAGAGCAACGCCCATCAGCAACACGTGACAATGTATACAACAATGATGCCACTTACATTCACCAATGCTTGTCGGCTCTCCTGCTGCATCTTGTCAATTTCTCTACGATACAATGGCGATTTCGACTTGTCAGGTTCAAAGCAAATAGTCGAGGGTGCATTTGTTGGTGTTTTCTTGGTGTCGTTGTTGTCGTTGTCAACACTGAATGGAGAGTAGCCTTCGTGCCTGTCTGCAGGGATCAACAGGTGCATCTTAAAGTCGGATAGTGGATGGTTTTCCGGTTCGTTTGCTGCTTCAAAAGAGGGACCAAGTATCAAGGGTTTCATGGGAAAGTGCTGTATCCATACCACATGTTAGCAGATGGGACATTTGCGCATGAATGGCAACATTACCTTGTTTCCTGCAATGGGCCACTTTGCAGGACGACTCACAATACCGTGCTTGTGTTTATGCGAAAATCCAACAACATGGATACCTTCATCGTCAGAGAGATATCCTTCAGGCACCACCCATTTATTCTCGTCTTCGTCTCCCTAGAGAGATGCATTGCACTATTAGCACCATGAAAATACACAGCAAACCATTGCAGCTACTACTTACGTTGGCGACAGAGAAGCCAGCCATCTCTTCATCATCATCTGGAAACAACATGTCTCTATCTTCCTCGGGATCCAAAGTATAAATATCGTCTCCATCTACATCATGATCCCACTCTGCTTCACTGTCGTACTCATAATCCAATGCCTCATGTTTAGCAAATGGCGTCCGTCCCGTCACTACACTTTCATTCTTTGTCCAGGTTCCGTACCAAGCAGGACGCACATCTTCATGGAATTGCAGTAGTTTCATCTTGAGCCCAGGAAGCTGTCTCATTGCCGTTGTTCCTGTTCTCGTGCTGTCCAGCCATGCCTGTTGTAAATCAATCGTCTGCGGTGTCACGCCTCGCTTCACTTTGGCTTTGCGTGGCAGTTCTTCTAGAAATCGTTGTCGAAGATCAAAGGTGTCGTTTAAACCGACATAGAATAGGGTATCAAAGCTGGAACAGAGTCGCTTTCGTGGTTGTCGGATTAAAGGAGCCAGCGTCACATAGTCCCTTTGTTTGAATGGTGACAGCAGCGTGTCAGCCATGGCGTCTTCTGCGGACGATTCAATGATGAAGCTTCCATTCTCGTCATGCAATAACTCAATCCTCTCGCTTTCCGATAAGCTGAGAAATGCCTTTGTAAACATGCTAGAAAACTGTTTTTTTCGCATTGGTTATCCCACTCGATCCACGCATCCAGTCCGTCAAAGCTTACTAGTTTTCTCTTGTCTCGTTTCCTGGTTGCTGCCTTTATCACATCTGCTGGCAATTTTGAAGTATCGTGGACCTGCCATCGAAACATGGATAGTCTCTATTGGTACTTGATGAGTATTGCCCTGATGACGCTGTCAGGCTGATCTTACTCTGGGCATAGTAGCAGGAGCTCCGTCCATCAACAAGACGACATCTGCCAATCCATAGCGCTCCTGGTGTGCCGCTGATTTGATGATTTGCTTGATTGCTTTGAAAAACAAAAAGGATGCTTTTTTTTTGAAAGATTGTCAATATGCATCGAGCTGAAGATTGAAAGAACTCTTACCTTCATTGTTCTTGTCAAAGGGTGACAATAGGTCGTTTAGTCGTTTTGCTAGTGCATTTAAGCTTTCGTCGCTGTAAATCAAAAAGTTCAATTAAATGTGGCTGTCTAAAGAGAAAAATGCAATGCATCTATTATACCTTTCGTGTGCCAACATGGCTATTAAATAAGTGTATTCTTGGGGTATATCTGAGGCACGCATGGTAGCAGCGCTGGTTGATTCAACAGTGGCTCTCCATTCTCTAAAATGGATGATGGCTGTGCGTTGCATGTCAGTATTGGCCCTTGATCCATCTCCAACAAGCACTGGCGAGAGTTACCCTTGCTGAATACTTTGTGATTCTCAATTCTTAGCCGCTCTTCCTGATATATCACTTGTCCATTTTCTATGAAACGATGGCCCTGTGTGGTGTGAATGTCATGGTGGTGAAAACGCTGATCAGCTCATGTCTGTTTGTTGGCTTACATCTACAGCCTTTTGCGAGGGTTGCCTTGCGATAGACACTAGTTGAATCCAAAGAACAAGAAGAAGAAAGAGTTAATTGATCCAATCGCTAGGCCCCATCTCCAATGTGATGATGTTACAATCATTGACAGCAGCTTCCATAGTGGCCTTGAGTGTGATGTTGCAAAGAAAAAAATTGGTGAATTTAACAAAAAGTGTATCACCTGAGAGTCACGGATAGAGATTGGTCCTTAAAAAAAAAAAAAGAAAAAGCCAGCATTGGGTCTCCTTAATCCTTTATCATGCAACCACCAACAAAGGAAATGATACAACGTTTTCTTTCTTTTTGCACATTATGGCTCAAAAGGACAATGATCAGAGCTACGTGGATCCCATCTTGACACCGGGAAATCTACGCAAGTTTGTTGAAAATCTCCCTGGAAAAGCCAAGGTAAGCACACCTGCTGCTGCTGCTGCTGCTATTCACTGCCTGGAGATTTAACTAACTATTCAATGAACGCTCTATTGTTTTATCTCAAAACTATATGATATATATAGCACCAGCACAGCGACTACCATTACAGCAGCGACGCTGACACCTTTGAGCACGAAATCAACGAGTTCTTTACCTACACAGAGGTAGCAGTTCAGCTGCAGGACTACAGACGGTCGTTTGAAAAAGAGTTTCCAGACAACACAGCAGCTTATCAGATCACGCAATTGCTGGATGGATTGGAATACGAGGATCAGGAATTGCGATTGCAGGCTTGCAAGCATGTGGTTTATTTTGCCTTGGGATGCTTTACGACAGATCCAAACGAAACAAGGCAGCAGCGAATGGATAAAATGATGGAAAACTGCAGCACGCTGGTATCCAACGGTGCGTTTCTCTTGCTGCATCAGAAATTACAGCAATCTTGCAACGAATACTTGGCCCATAGGTTAGTGATAAACAAGCTTTGTGCAACACGATGCTGATTGCACAATCTATGAGTAGCCAGAAAAATACAGTGGCCATCTATACAGAGATAGATTTCTACATGACACTGATATACCTTGTATTGGAATCACAGCGACATTCGTGTGCGTCCGAGTCAAGTCAGAAATTCAAACAAGAGTTTGGTAAAGTCGACATCAGTGGCTGTGTAGTAGGGGGGTGCTAAAAGAAAAAGATGCATTAGTGACATTAGAGCCAAACCTGACTGAATTCTTGCTTTTGCTCACCTCCAAACTTCGAGAGAGATTGCCAGACAAGTTGTTTCCAACGAGAAAGGTAAATGGCTGTTGGGACATGTTTCAATAAAGCTAATTGCCTCTCAAATAGACAGTGCTTTTGCTATGGAAGTCCATGTTGTTCATGTCGGGCGGATTGGAAAGCATTGCATCTTCAGCAGAAAGACTAAGGGCGTTACTGGGCATTGCCAAAACCAAAGGTATGTTGCACTGTATCTCTATGTCTTTGCCCTCTCATGCTCGTTGTTAGCATCTGTCATGACAAAGTGCACGCCTCAAGATGTGCTGCTATTCCAGCATGAAGTCGCCAAGAAATACCCAGGCTATGCACCGCCTCAGTTGCCACTCAAAGAAGCCAACTCCATGACAGTCAATGCCTCTCCATCACTGGCAGCAGCTCTAGGCTACTCCAACGCCATTGAGCACGTCGACCTGCTATACCACACACTCTTCCCTCCAAAATCACTGGGCAATGCCACCAAAAGCAAGCAGCAACAGCAGCAGCACCACTTATTACAGAATTACTTTTCCTCGTCTCCCTACGTATCTCCTGCATTTCCTTTACCACTGTCGCATACTTCAGGGTCTGATGTGCCGCAAAGCATAGCAGAGGCAGGCAACGTCTACATGGCCAATCTGCATGTGTCTCTCTCCACTTTTCAGATCATCCGAGAGCGACACAAGGGCATCCACCATTGGCAAAACAGACAAAAACCAACCGAGGATAAGGATACCATAGACGATGATGTGCAGAGACGGATAGAAGCACTGTATGCCAACGTGCTGCCTGAACTGCAAAATGTCATTGTTGTGCTTCTCAAGCTGCTATTGACGTCCGTGTCGCCCGGTGCAAACAACCAACAGCACAGCAGTAGTAATGGTAGTGAGAAAGAGACAGATGGCGTGGAAGATGCAGTGACATTGGAGTACCTGGAAGAGGCAGACGCAAAACGAAACAGAGAAGTGGTGTCAAAGGCGATTTCTGGGCTACTGCTTTTGCTGCTGAAATGGTCCAAATCCTCTCGTAAGCGCAAGGAGTGGAGAGATGGTGGCAACGTACTGACTGAATTTATGCGTGTATAGACGTGTTGAAATACGAGTACATTTCTCAGTTGCTGGCTGATTCAGGCTGTATGCTGCTCATCTTGAAAATGATCGGTCTGCAAGAAGTAGCTGATATGGTCACTGCGCATACGGATGTGCCCTATTACAGCTTTTTCGACTACAATATCAACCGAACTGCCGCCGCCACCAGTGACCATCATGATGAAACCAACGCAAAAGAAACAGCAGCTTTGTATACTAACCGTCGAAACATGTATTGGTCCATCAATTTTCTGCGGATACTGCAAATGCTCAGCAAACATAAACCGCATCGCATCATGTTGTTGGTTCAGTACAAGTCAGCGGTAAGGATAGCAGACGTAAAGTCGAACGCACTACCACTTGGCTGATTTCATTCATATGGTACAGGCTATACTGAAAAGGCTGCTCAAGATAGCACACCCTGTATTGGAGCAGTACGTTCTAAAGCTACTGAAAAGCCAAGTGCCCTATCTTGGACGCAAATGGAAATCTCGTAAGTTGGAAGAAAAAAAAAAAAAAGAAAAGAGCAAGCATGGATGACGCTGTGTACTACAGAGAACATGAGGATCATTTCTGCCATCTACTTGAACTGCAAGACGGTTTTGCACGATGATTGGATATCCAACACGAGCGCTGATCAAGATGTGGAGATGGGAAAGGTAGGGCAATGTGTGATTTCATAAGCTACTTAAGTTGTGTTGACACATGCTCATGTATATCAGATGGAAGAACAGCATTTGAGGATACTCACCCGCATCTACAACGGAGAGCGGTATCTGTCCTCTTTCTTACCACCGCATGACGAAGTATACACGGACACCAACACCACGCCCAGTGGACCTGGATTCAACGGCTTTCAAAACTACGCTTTGGATGCCTCCATCGACTATGACTGCATTGACCTGGAGCCAGAGTTTATCAGCAATTACGATGCATGGCTGGAAGCAGAAGTGTTCAACACGGATGATGAGCAGGAAGGAAATGACACAGAGTCCAGCAGCAGTAGTGTGCAGCCACAGCTAGGCAGTGACACACCCATCCCGTCTACACCTTATCCTTCCGATAGCAATGACCACCATTTTACACCTGAAGAGTTGACATTTGAAATCAACAAATTGTACGTTCAAGAGTTGAATGCGGAATTCAAGCCAGCAACACCACTGAGCATCCACAATGATGTCAAGAAACCCGATGAAGCTTGGGATTCGCCTCCTACGCCCAAGAAATTGACACCTCTGTTCCGATACGATGGTAATGAGAGAAGCATGACTTATCTGCGGCCATCGCTGGCACAGCAAGACCAAGAGCAGAAAGACGAACAGTGGCAGATGCAGACCCGGGATGAACTCTTGTCCCGCCTGTATTTTATTGAGGAAAAAGCTGCCGAGAAATGGCTTGCGACAACAGCAGCAGCAGCAGCTGGCAATGACATGTATCATTTTCGACTGTTTGATCTATTTGAACACGAGCTGTACTCTTCATCCGAGGGCAACACATTAAGCAGTGACGATGATTACCTGCAAGACAATACATCTTGTGATGACGATGATCATCATCCTCAAAGAGATTAACTGCAATGTATATAAACATCTGCCTAATAAAGTACCAACAAATTGCCTCGTGATTCATATACATACATGATGATACACAAAGACACTCTTGAGCTCTTTTGACCACGCTTGGACCTTGGACCTACCGCGGTTGTTTTTTCGCACTACTACTCTTTCTTCTCTCTCTCTCTCTCTCCAGCGTGTCATGAAGGAACATCATGCCATGTAGGATGACTTGAAACTTGTGTAGGACAAGGACAGATAATATGGTGCTTGTATAATCAAGACATCCCAGCATGCACAGCATCATTTCACCGGGTCCTACAAACATGAGGTCTTTTGTTTGTTACAGAATCCCTTTGCAGCTTTACGATATACTAAAAAGGGTTTCTTCAAACAACAAGTTTCATTGAAATTAATGAGTGTAACAACTACAGAATATATTTTGGATCTACTGAATACATGTAAAATAGCAGCGGCAGGAGTCGGATTAAGGTTTTATAGTATCGAAAGAGTGAAAAACTATAGTAATAGGTGGGCTCGTTCCTTGATGTAAAGGTACACAACAACATTCAGCAAACGGAATACAAGCCGAGTGATCTCAATCTACATGACAGAAGCCCTACAAGCATGAATTTTGGACGGGTTCTTTATGAAAGATATACTTTAGTCTCGTTAGTGCAGCTATTTTTATATACATTGGATAATCCAACACACACACACACACACACAAAAGATATGGCCCTGGTTGTATAGACTGATTCGATGCATAAACAAACATGTATACAGCTCATCACGGATGATTTGTATTTTAGATGCTTTGCAAGATTCCGACTACTCCCTCTATAATAATACGATAGATTGTATACTACATGAAAAAAGTTCAAATGTTAAATTGAACTTGATAGGGAGCCGCAAGTGCAATGTAAATGTTACGTCTAATATCAACGACTTGTCCCACAAAGTGTAACTCTCAACACACCTCTTTAGCCCTGCTCAAATCTATACTACTACCACGGATTACCTTCTCCGCCTCACCTTCTCTTTCTCTCGCTCACTCACTCACTCACTCACTCATGCCTGTCTCTTTTGCTTGATACTACGACTACCCCGCTCAAGTGTTTAATATATCAACTTGATTACTGTGGAAATAACTATACAGCAACAAACTTAAAAAGAGAGAGAGAGACATTATCCCCTTTTTTCTCCTTTTCTTCTTCTTGTTCTTTTTCCCTTTTTTTTATTTTCACTTTTTCTTCTTCTTTTTCTCTCTCTCTCTCTCTCTCTCTCTTCCCCTCTCTCATATCACATATATCCTTTTGATTCCTTGTCTCTCTTTTTTTTTTTCCAATACCCTCCAGTGATTTGAAGCAGCCAATTTCAAGCAGCAACAAGATCCAGCCTAGAAAAAAAAAACAAGGATTAAGCATCAATATCTATAGATTGGGAAGAGACCGTATATATATACATAGACTTGTATTAAAATGACTGCACATCATTCATCAGTACACAAGAGCTCATCGCAATCATCAACCAACATTGTGGGCGTGCATTACCGAGTGGGCAAAAAGCTGGGCGAAGGCAGTTTTGGTGTTATTTATGAAGGTAACATTCACATTCTATGCCATCTCGCATTACTAACAAATGACAAACAGGTATCAATTTGCTCAACAACCAGCCAGTGGCCATCAAGTTTGAACCTAGAAAAAGCGATGCCCCACAGGTAACCCATTGCAGATGCTGACTCTATGCCATGTACAGGTGGACTAATTACATTTACATCCTCCAGTTGAGAGACGAGCATCGATCTTACAAAATCATGGCAGGATCTCGTAAGTTATTACACATGGATTCCTATTTATGAAGGCAAAAAAAGAACTAAATGTAACATTTACAGCCGGTGTTCCGAACGCTTATTATTTTGGTCAAGAGGGATTGCACAATATTCTTGTGATCGATTTATTAGGGCCAAGTTTAGAAGATTTATTTGACATGTGTGGAAGAAAGCATTCCGTAAAGACGGTGGCCATGCTCGCCAAACAAATGGTATTGTCTTTAGGTTACCATGACAACGCACACACACATCCAACTCACACTATATTCATCGTATAGATCAATCGTGTGGAGAGTGTCCATGAAAGAAACCTGATTTACAGAGACATCAAGCCAGATAACTTTCTCATTGGTCGTCCAGGAACCAAATATGCCAATATGGTGTTCATGATTGATTACGGAATGGCGAAATTGTATCGTGATCCAAAAACCAAGCAACATATACCTTACCGAGAACGTAAAAGTTTGTCGGGAACAGCTAGATACATGAGTATCAATACCCATTTAGGAAGAGGTAAATATTTTCTTTTCTTTTTTTTTTTTTTTTTTTTTTGCTTGTACGTTTTTTTTTTTTTTTCTTCGTTGCATGTGCTATACTCTTTTGCACTGTTTTTTTCCTTCTTTTTTATATTATTTTCTACCTGCTGTTGATGTACATATCCTCTACCTTTCATTATCTCGTCTCACTCAGTTCGTGAAACATCCAATTTACATAATGATAAAGGGGGATGTGCAACAACGAGTACCTTTTTTTCACAAATCAGATGCAAGGCATCTAGTTGCTAGATCAACAACATTACACCTTTCCAATCGCAATCTCCTCTTGAAAGTGAATTATTGCAGCATAGTTTCTAACTCCTTTAATTTCTATTAGAGCAATCAAGAAGAGATGATTTGGAATCATTAGGTCATGTCTTTATGTACTTTTTGAGGGGTTCACTACCATGGCAGGGACTTAAAGCAGCCACCAACAAGCAGAAATACGAGAGAATTGGCGAAAAGAAGCAGACGACGCCCGTCAAAGAGCTGTGCGATGGATTCCCAGAGGAGTTTGGCATCTACTTGCAGTATGTGCGTAAATTGGGATTTGAGGAATCACCAGACTATGACTTTTTGAGAGAGCTCTTCAACAAAGTCCTTCGTCGCATGGGAGAATCCGATGACGGCGTGTACGACTGGATGCTGAATGGCAAGATAGAAACTCGTGAAAGCAGACGTCAAGCCAGAGAAGAGCAACAGCAGCTACAGCAATCCAAATCTCGTCGATCCAATACGCCCAATTCTGTAAAACGACATGCATCGCACCCAAAGATATCCCAAAATACCAATATTCCACCTTTACCCATCACTAATACTACAACTACTACTGCCAACCCTATGCCAACAACACCTACTGCTGCCATGACAACAACAAACGCAAATGATGCTTATACGAAAATGCCTGAACCCACGCAGGCTGGAGCTACTACCAACAATTATGACCAAGAAACAAACAAGCAAGAACATCGTGGTTTCTGGCACAGTTTCATGTCTTTAATGACATGTGGCACTCATTAATTTTTTTTTTTACCCTTTTTCTTCTTTTTTCTCTCTCTCTCTCGCTCCAAACAATAAAACAAAAACAAGACTTAATAGACACACACACATGCACCCTTTGGTTTGTGATTAGGCAGATTTTAAAAGCAAGTAATTAAGCATATGGTAAACATTAGAATTCAGGGCGTTTATTGATTCAAAAAAAGCAGGTCTATCGATGAGAGGGGTGATAATAGCCTTGGGGCGGCGGCTGCTGATAGTAGCTACTCATCATACTAGCACGATGGGCAGCGTCTTGTTGTACATGTGGTGGTGTGTTGTAGGTATCCATGCCGCTACTTCCAGCGTACGGCATCATACTTGGTGGCATTGAGGGGTAATACACGGGAGAAGAGTACATGGGCATGTACGGCATTGGCTGCTGTGCATGGCTGGTGGAAATCGCTGGTAAGCTATTGCTATGGCCACCTTGGAGGTACTGCTTCTTGAGCTGCTGCTCTCTCTGATGCACCTGCATGCGCTCCCATTCGCTGTTCAGTTGCTGCTGTTGAGCTGGAAGGTACTGGCTTCTTCTAGGCAGCTCGGGCTCACTCTTCATGTGTCTCAATGACTGACGCTGGTATTGTCTATTATGTTGCTGTGGATGCTGGTAGTAATGCTGATGATGCTGTGTTTGTGGTAAAGGGGGAGCAGGGGGAGAAGATGTCTGATGCATTTGCTGATGGCTGTGTGAACGTGGTAAATGATATTCTTCTTCGTAATTTGAAGGCAAAGGAGGAGGCGTGCTGATCAATTCAGAGGGGGGTGTACACGTTTCTTGCGAGTTTCGTCTGCTGCTCGATCGACTGGTGGATTTGCTCATCTTTTTAGAGGATTGCTTCTTTTTGAGGTTGGGTGCTGATCTCGAGGATCGAATTTGGCGTTGGTTTGTATCGCTGCTGTCATCAACGCTGCCTTGTTGTTGCTGCTTTTGACGCAGCTTCTTCATAGACTTTTTCTTGCGAAGAATGACTGATTTTCTCTCTTCGTCATCACTGCTCTCTGCGTCGGCCTCTGCGCCCATTGTTTCGTCTTCCATGGCGCGAGGTTGGGCTTGTTCCTCTTTGACAGGCGATTCGGCGATGGCAGACTTGTCATCATCCACGTCGGTTGGAAGCGAGGACTGCAGTGTGACAGACGAGGTGGCGGGTGATGCGTCCTGTGTTTGCACATTGACATTGACGTTACTGCCGCTCGCACTGCTGCCGACTGAAAAAGGTGTCATTTCTTCTGCTGATGGTGCTACTGGCATTGCTGGTGGGGATCGGCTCGGTTTTGGACGACCCGAACTTGCATGAGTAGGAGTAGAATAGCTTTGTGAGGGGAAAGGTCTCTCTGCTGCTGCTGCTGCTGCTGCTGCTGCTGCATGCTGATCATGCTTGTCTTCTTTGTCTTTATGAGGAATAGCCAAAGTCGCATGAGATGGATTTGGCAAAAAGCCAGAAGGCAACGGTACGGGTGGAGGAGGGGGTGGCGGCGTTGGTTGTGTGTGAGATACGGGCGTCTCTGGATAATCATTTATAGGAGTCGAATAGTACATTTGGGCTGGATCCATCAGCATACCTGGGTGTGGTAATACGACATTTGGTGACAGAGGAATCGCAGCAGCCGGGCCATACGGTTGTGCTACCATATGGTGGGGCATCATCGTGAACTGTGGAAGCTGTTGCTGCTGCTGCTGCTGCTGATCTTGCTGCTGTTGGCGCAAAGCAGCTAGTTTGACCTGGCTTCGATGTCTATCCCTCATGCGACTGATCATGGATTCGTTGGATTCGACTTGATTGGCTTCAGGATCTACCCGATTAGCCCAATTGTCGATTTTACGTTGGACCAAAAGTCGATTGTCCTGTGTTCGTCTTTCCATAATAGGTCGCACACCTCTTGTCATACGTTGATTACCATCGTAATTTAATAGTTGACTCGTATTATCGTCTTCGCTATCATTTTTTGAATCCTCGTCAGAGTCCGAGATATCCGAATCCAGTACAACCTTGGTGGCAGTGGGAACAGTGAGGCTGTTGTTGTTGTTGTTTGTGGCAGCAGCAGTAGCAGCAGCACTAGCAGGCGTATTACTGGTGGTGGATGGCTTGCTGTTGCCAAGCAGATTATCAAACATGGAAGTGGAGAAGGTTGAATCTGTGGAGGGTGGATCATGATCCAATGCTGATATATTTCTCAGATAACTGCTGTAGATACTGTCACCTCCTAAAAGGAAATTTGCTACGTTGGAAGAAGGTGCTTCGTTCTTGTTGCTATGACTAGTCGACGACACGGTATTGCTTCCTTTCTGAGTAGTGCCCGTCATCCCATTTGTGCTCTTGTTTTCTTCTAATTGAAGTTGTTGTGAGAGGGCAACAGCCAATGAAATGTCATTTTGCATGGCATCTGTTAAAATGAAAAAGAAAGAGAGAGTGAGAAAACATGACTATGACATTGAATCATGATTGTCAATTTTTTCTGTTTTTACCTTGTTGAGCTACTGGCTTTGCTGTCGTCGTCGTCAATTCAGAGAAAATGTCGTCAAACAGACTTCCTGATCCAGCAGGCGTATTGTTGATGTTTCTCTGCTGTTGAGGCAATGTTGTGGTTGCTATTGTGTTGGTATCTTGAATTGAGGAGGAGTTGTTGAGGTCAAGGTTCAATTCCAACGAAATCGGCTCTAGTTTAGGTGCAACAGGGGCAGGCACAGGTGGTGGCAATGCATCTTTCTTGCTCTTCTTTTTGTAGAGACTTCCTAGTTTTAAAAGGCCCATTTTTTCAAGTGTTTAAACAAAAAAGAAAGAGAGCAATAAAAAAAGAAGGACCTGTATTGTATATTATATTTATTGACTGGTCAGTGTCACCAAAATGATGAACCCAGAAACTATACAACTTGAAGCCACGAGCGTAGGACAACAAGTGGCATAAAACGTGTTTTGGTTTCTATTTTGCTATATTCCCCCTTGTTTGATGATGAATGATCTTCATCATACCATCCACATATAAGGTTATTTGTTCTGGAACCGACATTGAATAGTTTGGTGCTAAAAGCCTTAGTGCGTTTATATGATGTTATGTATATTTTGAGCTTGAAGATAGGTATAGGACATTTAGCTACAGCTTCACAATGACACCATGATCACATCAAAACAATAAAATCATCAGTCAAACAATACGATAATCATTACGTAAGCTGGTATCCTCTTGCAAAAACAAAAAGCCTCCTTTTCTTTCTATCTAAGCATAGATGGTGCATTCATTGACTGACAGTTTATAAAATGTCGTGTGCTGCCATTGCTTGAATGTAATTACCTGAACAAGATATAAAGAAGATGTATCGCATTGTTAGTATTCGAGGCGTTTTGGGCGTAGTAGTACTATCTGACTGACATCTTTTGTCAATTATACCAAATCACTTGAATGAATGGCTACTACTTTACATGTATATATATATATTCAGATGCATCAAAAGTCGTGTTATTTGAGAATTATATTGATCCCAAGCTGTGTTACCAAGTAATAAGAATGCCCAACTATAGCCGTGCTTAAAGAGGCATCCAAATGGCATGCCATTGTCAAGCAACAAACATCAATGTGGTATATCTGAACACAAAATACACATTCCCCTGTGCGCTTTTTGTATAGTCTGCCCGAATAAGCCCTATCACTTTAGCTTTTACAGATCAGGCCATACTAAAGGGCAGCCTTTTTTATTGCTCATCAGATATGGCCACTCCCTGTCGATGCGGCTCAGAAAGCCATAGTAGAACATCCCACCAAAAGCTGTCGTCTGAACCCAAAAAACGTGCCCAATTACAAGGAAAAACCCCTTAACATGTACACTCAAATGTCAAATTTCAAAATACAGCAGCATGCAATTGGAACCTACAGTATGATATCGGCAGAGATTGAGCGTAGCGAAAGCAATTATACGTCTGTAGTGTCTTTTACTAGCTGCTAGGGCAAAACACCAGCAGCAGCGCAGCCATAGCTGGGATTGAATTTCGGAGGTCCCACTGGCCGTCTGGATCAAGCAAATGGACATCCCAAAACCTTTTAGGGGAAATTACACAAAATGTTGTTATGTAAACAGCATGCATTTCTCTAGACCTATACATGCAAAATTGAACGAGGAATCCGATGGTGTTAGTTTCAAAGCAATCCATTTAGTCTGTGGAGAGTAACTGTCGAAAAATGCAAAACACGTTTTCGGAGAAAATGTCTACAAACACTATAGTAAATTGATCTAAATACACTTTTACATGCTCCTATGCTCTTCTGCGGTTGGTTTGAGCATAGGAACACCTTAGTAGAAAACTTCATTTCCGAGGTGAAAACCTTCATCATTCAAAATCATCAATTTTTCCCTTGCTAGTACAAGGCAAAATTTTCCAGAAATCGATGATCAACTCCATCCGAAAAAAATCACTGAAAAGTGATCCATTACCTAATGCCAGGTCGTAGAACACGATGGCACTTGCTTTGAGGCCGAGATTGCGCTTTTTTGGCGAGATACAAGCAATCTAAGCCCTTAATTTTACAGTGGTAAATACATTGGAGGGCTGCTTACGGAACATTGAGCTTATTAACATCCGATCTGATGGTCTGTAGTTTACCATCTAGTGAAACAGTGCATTGTGTGAACAAGAAGAACACGCAAGAAGCTTGAATCGAGTTTGCCTCATTTCAGATGTCTTGCGCAAATGGTCAAACTATGCTTAAATCAATTGACTTTGAGGAGCTTTGGAACAAAAGATTGTATTTTTGGTCCCCCAAAAAGTGGAGCAAAGGTATCAGCAAGCAAGTGCCAGATGACAGCAGTTATTTGGCAATCTAAAACGGCTCCTAACGCGAGAAATATCGGCTAAAATGAATCCGAGTTATGCTGTGTTTTGCATACACTTGTTAATTGTAAGAGGCAATGCAAGTATGCCACCTGCTCGTATATTAGTTGTTCCGATAGATACAGGTGTAATAATGCATCGTGAAAGAGTCATATTCTCAGGTACAGATTACTTACACTTGAAAACTGTGTGGTATCTCAAACTTATGCAAAAATACGAGGCTGATTGGTATTCAAATGAACGAGAAGCAATCAAGCATTATTTGGCAGCTACACCTCTGGAAGCACAACAATACAGCCATCATGATGTGCAACAAAGGCTTGTTTATGTGTGGAGCTACATGATTTTTTTTTTAGCATAATGGGAAAGGACAACCTAAACATCCATGCAAGCCGATGATGTTGTTGCACGCACCAACGAAAATCACACTAAACTTGTCGAGACAAAAAGCACAAATCACGAAAAAGACGCACAGAAAATGATGGCATACCTTTTGCGCATGATGATTTATAAGGTTCTTGTCATGATTCATGCAGAATCATCGGCCAAGGCATCTTGGCGGCGGTGGCTGCCAAAGCTCCAAATGATCCTTTTTTTTTGTAACATGAGAACCGCACAGTTGGGTAAACGATAATGCAACTTTAATCAGCTGTTCTCAAATTAGAATGAAGCGATGAAATCTTGATGTTGAATGATTTCTTTTGGCCTGCTAGTCATAGCTACTATAATAGTAGACTTTTTGATTTGTTGCTCTCCACGTGTACTACAGCAGCAGCTTTTTTCCTATATACCGCACAAGTAAATGTTCAGAGGCATTTTTCCAAGTAATAACTATATCGTTTCAGCACATAAATCATTGCTGCACATCATGCTCAACATTTAGTATGTCATGCTGCATTGGTTTGGCAAAAAAAAAAAAAGTGTTGATGATGATGGGGATTATCAATGCAATCAGCGGCTCTCTTGGACCGGTGTGCTGACTCCAAGCAACCACTGACAAAAAAAAAAAAATGCGTACATTAGAGCATCATTTGGGTATTAGTATTTTCATTATCAGGGCAGAGATAAAGAGCACTGACTTTGTAGTAAATTGCTTCATATATTAATAAGACCACACATAAATTGAACTGCCAGTGTGGCAATGCCGCCCTTGATCCAGAACATGTCTGAGTGAATTTTCAATAGAGGCAATATATTTGAAAGGAAGGTGATATGTTACACTTTTGTGTTGCAATCATCTTGAGCAGATCAAGGCCTCTTGTTAAAAATAGTTTCTCCTACACACCTGAAGAGCATGAATCCATGGATTTTAAGAGACACAAGAGTCAGATCCAGAGCATAAAGATTTGTTACACTAATATGCTCGATTCAATTTAAAGAGGGTGTAACTGCTGCATCTTTTGCTGGTCTCGTTTGTTGCTGCTACTAAATGCGACTGCAGACTAAATTTCATTTAATGAATTCATTTATTACTGCAAATAATTAAAAAGCAATTCATTGTGTTGTATCCAAATTTCTAAAATGAGGCGACGCACGGCATCTGACTACATTTAACATGGTGACACATTGATGCCATTATATACCTTTATTGGATGAATTCTATATGAGTCAATGCGAATCCATCATTTTCAAATGAAGGGATCAAAAAAGTATGGATTCTATGTGTCAAGCATCATTTTGTGCCACGATGCTTGTTTGCAAAAAAGAGGACACTTCTACCATCTTCCACAGTTCATCGACAACATTTCCCAATATATAAATGTATTGTAAAAATAGACATGTACATATAAAAACTACATGAACAAAACATATACACAAAAAAGACAACGACAACAACAACAACAACAACTTTTTTTTTTTCTGTGTTATGGTAGCACTAGATGGGGAAAATGTGAGTGTGGAGTTTAACAGCATCGTCGTCGTTGTCCATGTCGTCCAAAACACACACACACATCACACGTAATGATTATTTATGTTGCGAGTATGTAATGCAGGATTATCATTTGCATTATTTTCTCATTTGGATACATGCAACTGTTGTTGTTGCTGTTGTTGTTGCTGTAAGACATTGCAAACAACAACGGGCAGCAGCATGAACAGACACGCACAACAACCACAACAAAACAACGCGGAAACTGTTCCGCATACAGTTTCGGAGTTACTGAATATCACCAAAGTAAGTAATGTATTGTTGTCGAAATGTGTAAATTAGAAAATGTTGAAACAAAGAATAAAAGTGATTCTCGTTGATTTGCAGCAGCAGTAAATCAAGAGAGTGGTATTTTTAGTATGTTTAAGCTATTATCTCACACGAAAACAACAACAAATCATTTTCAAGTTTATTATATTAGCTAATAAACAAACAACGAATTACAACATTTTCTATATTTACACTTGCTTTTGTCGTCAATCTCTTGCAATTCCTGTATTCTCAAATGTATACATGATATCAAATATATAGGCTATTGAAGAGCCGATCATCAGGCGCGCGCGCGCGCGCTAACATCAAATGATAATAGTAGACATAATTGCATATTATGTAGTCAGTCAGTTTAAATTAATTAGATGAAATGAAAAAAAAAAATCAGGTCAAAATCAAAGCTTTTGACATTGAACAATAGGCATGTCCATGCAATGAGTTGGCTGTTACTGATGACGATGATGATGATGTTGTTGTTGTTATTGTTATTATTTTCAATTCAAAAGAAGCTGTGTACATCTAAAAAAAATCTGTTGTTTTTTTTCATGTTGTTTTTATTACCTTTTCAAGACAGGGAAACCTAATTTTCTATATAAAGGCCCATGATTTTTTTTTTTCATGATTTGGAAAGTTAATCCTCTTTTGCTTAAACTTCTTTTTTTCTTTTAATAATATACCACCAATTGATTCTACACAAACGATCAACATGAATGGTAAATGCTCGCATCAATAGGAACATGTTGTTTGTTGTCATGGCAACTAACATGTCTATTACCTTTGTATAGTCTCTGATTTACTCAACCCTTTGCCCAACCGCAACAGCAACAACAATAACACCAAATTTGTTCGCACAAGATGCATCTCTACTCCTGTAATTCCGTCATCTTCCTCCTCTTCAACCACTGCAAGACACTACTATGACCCTAGCCAGCACATGGATCTTCATCATCTCCACCAGCAACATTTACAGCATCAAAATGTCATTGGCAAACCACGCAGCAGATTTTCTGAATACGAGGACAACATTATACGCCACGGTGTAGCTCAAAGGTTAACATGGGGCCAAATCTCGGATCTCTTGCCCCATCGCAAGCGTGCAACCTGCTTTAACCGTTACAGAACCCTGCAAGGCATTCGCAAATCACGTAAACTATCGGAAGCCAACTCTCCAGAAATGTCATCCTCTTCATCACTCAGTCCTGCTAGTCCTGTTACATCATGCTTCAGTGATCCAAAGACACCACCTAGCTCCACTTTTACACAGCCCAGCTGGTTCCCTTCGTCCGCTGCTGATGTAATTTATGACCAACAACAACAACATGTACCTCTTGAAAAATACCCATCCTCTTCCTATGTCAATGATATCAACAGCAGTAGCAGTAGTGATTCATCATCTGATGACAATGACGATTTTCCTTTTGCAGCACAAACAACAATGACAAAGAAGAGATCTCATAAAATTTCATTACCTGCCTTGACCTCATATCATCATCCTCATCATCCCCATCATCGATCTACATCAGCATCTACTACCACTTGCAGAACTGCTCAGCCCTTTTATAGCTTCTGAATCCGCCCTCTTGTATAGAATACCTCTTTCAAATCACATCATATACACATATCAACTTCATACCACTTTTTTCTTTCGATATAAATATCTATATATATGCCTTTATTGTAAAAACAAAAATCAACAACAAACAAACTATTATAATAAAAATTCCATTTCGTATACATAAACACAAAGAGCTTTTGTTGTCAACCCTATTACGTCTGAATCAAACGGGAATACAATCTTTTACAATGTCGGGCCCGAGCGTTCCAGCATAACACACACACACAATCTAAATCTAGGTACCTCGGTATTTGGCAAATGTTTCCTTGACACCATGACCTTCTTTCAACGCTTCCATGCACTGATCATCAATGGCTACATACTTCTCGCAGTTCATGATGACTTGCTCCACTAGATCTTGAGGAATAGCTACAATGCCATCCAAATCTGCCACAATGATGTCACCTGGCTGCACAACCACGGGTGATTCTCTTGAAAGTGTGATAGGAACCTGGACTTCAGAAGGTCGTACAAAGGCGTTTTGTGGCAGAATGGAGTGCGACCTTGCAAAGACCTTGTTCATCATGGTTACTACAGGATGCTTGGAAAACATACATTGTACTTACGGGAAACTTCATTTGACGATGCTCGTTGAGATCGCGCACGTTGCCATCGATCACCACGCCCTGACATCCTTTCGCTTGTGCTCTAGCCGACATGAGACCACCCCAAACAGCATTTTTAACGCCTGTAAAGATAGAGTTTCGTCAGTGACTAGTATACAAGTCATCTCAAGGCTTACAGAAACCGAATCTGTACCTGGTGGGGCTGAAATAACAATAACCGATCCTTCATGAGCTGCATCTGCCTACATGTACAACCACATGTTTGTAAATAAGATGTTTGTCGCTGTTCAATGTGTACATGTCTCTTCTTACAAAATGCTCTGTGGGCACGGGTGATGTGGTGTCTGCTTTATCTACCATCTACGCATGTAGGCAAGAGTAAGGCGCATGAAAGCATGGTATGAGGCCGCCCTCTTTGTATCTACCTTGACAGTAAAAGCTGGTCCTACAATGCGCGTATCTCCTTCACAATAAGTGGGTGACCAGAGTTCGATGCCTGGGATATAGCCTGCCCAAGGCCCTTTGCCGAGCTTGATAAGGGCATCTGCAATCTAACATTTGGATCGGTGAGTCTCCATCATGCGCGCGCGCGATACTTGGCCTCACGCCGCCTTACCTCACAGGTGGAAAACTTTTTTAAATGATTGAGGGGCATATCAGATGAATAGAGGGCAAAGAAAAAAAAAAAAAAAAAAGAGGGGTTTTGCTAAATTCAGGAAAATCTATTAAATGTTTTCATTACGTGAATATCATGTGATTCCCGTAGCTTTGGATGAATGGGAGGCACTGTTGCATGAAAGTGTGCTGTTTACTGCCAAATAGGCATTCTATCACTGAATCACCTCATTACAAGATCAACAAAGAAAACGGGGCAAGGTTCATATTGAAATCCAATTTGTTTGTTGCATCAGATTACCAGAAATATGGGGGCCATTTCATGGAATAAACTTTGACAGCTGTTGGTTGGTATTAAAACCAGACATGACAGATGAGTCCTTGCAAACTATCCAAGTGAATGCTCTTTTGTCTCATTTCCAAATGTTTTATGCAAACCAACCCGTCGAAAAACCACTGCCAAAACCGTTGCCTACAGCGCCCATCAAGAACAATGACAAGGCCTTGAATGCTCTGCTCAGTCTGCCCATGCAGCGGTTCTACAGCGCCATGGAAGAGGACCATGCGCCCAGACGTATTGCCATCAATATGAGCCAAGATGACAGCGTAGAAGCAGCAGTGCACAGACCCAAAGCCAACACATTGGACATGCTGATGCACCACAGCATTCAAAAGGCCACTTGGACCGAAGATCCCTTGCGACTGTGTCTTGTTGATTCTACCACGCCTCCACCCCACTCGCCTCATCAGCAGCAGCCACTAGACGATCAGCTTCAATCCTTGATGCCGTTCAGTCAACAGGACACCTTGCCCTACTCATTCAAGCCAAAAGCAGCGTGTGTGTATCAACAGCTCATGTCAAAGCTTTATGTCGTGATGGGCCATAATCAATGGATCAGCAACACGGTAGATCAGCAGCAACAGGAGGAGGACGACGACCAAGGAGACTTTGACAAGGAATATCTTGACCTTGCCTTTGAGCTGCCTTTTGCTACAGCTGCCTTCATCCCACCTACACCACCACCCAAGGAAATCACCAGCACGCCCGCATGTCCACCGCCCATCATCTTGCCAGTGGAGGCCTACAGCGACATTTATGAATGGGACTACTACCATCAAGACACTGCTCCGTCATGGCTCTACACACGTGAAGAAGAGTCTTACTATGCGCAATCACTCATGACATCTTCACCCCGTGCATCGACCAGCGTGTATTACTTTGAAGACGACGAACAGCACCAGCAACAAGAAGTAGCCGAGGAGTCTTGGGAAGCCATATTTCATCCGCTCAGCACGTTCAAGCACAACAAGGGCGAACTAGAGTACTATGCTTGGAATCCTGTCAATTTGCCTGTGGCTGCTGCTCTGGTCGCTCAGCGTGTCACTCACGCCACGTCGCATTCCGTGGACGGCATGTCAGCCATGCACGCAGCAAGCGCAGCAGCGATTGAAGCGACAATTCCCCACATCATGCCTACCCCGCCTTTGAAGCCATCGCCCGTCTTGACGCTTGTCTCGGCACAAGACGAGCACGAGCTGGAAAAGAACAGCAGTGAGCTTACGTTGGTCGCCGATACTGCATCCTCGTCATGCGAGAAGCTGGTGGAAGAGGGATACTATTACGACATGCTTCAAAAGATCCGTGGCAGTAATGCCTCATCACTGGACGAAAGCCGCTCTACACTGCAATCCACTGATGGCTCTGTGATGAATGACGATAAAGACACACAGCACCACGCGACCCTGGATCACCAGCCCTCATTCAAGCGACACGCATTAGCAGCTGCACTATTGCTTGGAAAACTGAACCGCAACAAATCAGCTACTCATACTAATACTACTACTACTCATACTAATAATACAGCAACGCCCACCACCCTAATGACAAATCACAATGCATATGCTATGGAAGATGACAAACCGGCCGACATGGCTGATCCAGAGACCCTCATGATGGAGAAACCTCGCTACTGGACTGAAAAGAAGCTCTTTTGGACTGGATTTGTGTGTCCTCTTTTATGGTACTATGGCAGTGTGCATATCAGAGCTTCCAGCAGTGCTCGTTTACTTGATCCAAGCGATCTGCGCTGGAAAAAGAGATGTCGTCTTGCAGCCTTGTATTTCTCCGTTGTCTTGTCTGTGGTTATCTTGGTTACCTGTGTCAAAGCAGCGGGTAGTGCTGGTGTCAGACAAACTCAAACAGATACAATTAGAGCAGTGATTGCGGATTAGTAGTAGTAGTAGTGTTGAATAATAAACCTTGAATTCATTTTTATTACAAGCTAGAGCACCTTTTGTATCTTGACTAGCAGGTGCTTTTCCAAATGAGACTTGCAAGAGAGATACTTTGCGCGTTTGGAGCAGTAAAATTAGCGATGATTCATGTCAATGATACTAGCGTCCTTGTTCCTTTCTGCTGCTATTTTTTGCAGGGTGAGCTTGTGAATATTGTATATATGCTGCCTGAAATTTTTTCTACTAGACATATGCTTTTGGCATTGCGCGCAATAGTGGTTGGGGTCATATACATCTATGATGGCGTCGTGGTTTACTTTTGGTTTGGGAGGGACCCATTTGTGAACACCTTTTAAATGTGCCCTGTATTTATCCTTGCTTTCAAATTTCTTTTCACACTGTGCGCAGTAAAAGTTGGGATCATCCGGGTCAATGGTAGCATCGTGGCTGATTAGCTCCAGGTTGTGAATATGTCTGATATGGCGTCTAAAGGTTTGCTTACACGCCAAATGCTTTTCGCATTGTGCACAGTAGAATGTGGGGTCGTTGATGTCGATGGTGGGTTCACGATTCACTGGTCTCTTTCCTGTTGGCAGTGCCAGCTTGTGAAAATTCCTCAAATGAGAAAGGAGGCTTGTTCTACTTGACAGGTGTCTTTCACATTTTGCGCAATAAAAGCTGGGATCATTTATATCAACAGGAGCGTCAGGGTTTGGAGGTTCTGCTTTCGGTATATACAGTTTGTGAATTCTATGCAAGTGCTGGACAAACTTGCCTCTAGTGAGGAATGTCTTATCGCATTTGGCGCAATGCTTGTTGGGGTAGCATGTGTTGATCTCTGCATCTGGATTCACAATCTGTGAAGATTTCAGAGAATGGAGCACCATATGATGAACATATTTACAATGTTTACGATATTTTTGTGACGATAGGCTTCGCTTCTTGCACACACAGCAATACCAATTGGGATCAAGTGGATCAGGCAAGCTTTTCAGATCGCGCTTTTCTCTCGAGTTTGAATTGATGTAGTGAACGCCAACCAGATGGGTATGGTAAGCTATCTTGTTCTGGTAACTTTGCTTACAGGCACGACAGTAATGGTTGGGGTCATCCACATCTGGCTCCACTTGTCCTGCTCTCCGAGCTCGTAGATTCAGAGAATGGTGGACTCTTACTAGGTGAAGTTTGAATGCCTTTTTGTTTGCAAACGTTTTGTCGCAGGCGCAGCAGTGATTGTTGGGATTGTTGATATCTGGCTTCTGTTTGTTTACTTGCTGTATCGATTCCTCGTCAATATTGTCTACCTTGTGAACAATAAATAAATGTCTCTCGTAACCTTGCAGTGACATAAATGAGAGGTTACAAGCGCAGCA
>JAXQGS010000251.1:0-22500 GCA_037040325.1 Mucor sp. M7501 | reverse complement strand
CCTTTTTTTATAATATAAAACAAATATACAGCAACATAGTAGAAAAGACAGAGACTTCTTTAACGCTTGACCCAGGTATACTTTGCACGAGCCTTTCTTTGACCTTCCTTCTTACGTTCAACAACTCTGGGATCACGAGTAATGCAGCCAGCTACAAGTGTTGCAATGATGGTTAATACTTGATCGCCTTGCGCATGCTTTATATCAACTTACCTTTACGCAAAGTGGGCTTTAATTCGCTGTTATGGATCAACAAGGCCTTACCAAGACCCAATTTGATAGCCTGTGCTTGACCTAACAAACCCCAACGATAAAAAGTGTCAATATCCATTATCAAGCAGACCATGTGCATATAATTTACCTGTGCTTCCACCACCCTTCACGACGATCCAAGCATTGAATTTCTCTTTCAGTTCTGTCACATCCAAAGGTAAAGTCACTTCATTTCTATCGACGGATCTTTGAAAGTACTGCTCCAATTCCAAACCATTGACAAGCACCTTACCCTCGCCTTCAACGAGGTAACATCTAGCACTGGACTCCTTTCTGCGACCGACAGCATAGGCACGACCCATTTCATCCAAGGTGCGAGACTTGACTTCACCGCTGTTTTGATGAGAGGCATCAAATCGTTGGTAGGGCTCTAAAATCTTTTCCACAGATGGAGGTAATGGCTTGGGAAGAGAAGCAAGGGTGCTGAGATGAGCTGTGATTTTTCTCCATTGTGAAGTGGTGAGAGGGATGCTGAGCAATTCTGACATTTTGTCGCGCAACTTCCAGGAATAAGCCTTGTCGTCCGTGATTTGGACAAGGTCAGATGGCACATTGGCTTCAATGTGATCTGTAGGCTTCCAGTTCTCAAACTTTTTGTAGAGTGCATCGAGTTCAATCAAGAGATCATTGTACTTGAAGTTGCCAGTAAAGTAGGATAATGATTCGGGCTTTTCTCTGTATTGAAGAATATCATCTTGTTGTTGTTGTTGGTGCTGTTGATGTTGATGATAGTTGCTGGCAAATCTCTTGGTAGCGACATGCATCATGGAAGGAGCCATTTGACGGCTCACAACACGAGTAGCCGCATTGGCAGGTAAGATGCGGGCCAATTTCAATAAGTTAGACATTTGGGCAAAAAAAGAGAGAGAGAGAGATGTTTTTAGTTACAGGCCCCTTGACAGAAAAGAAGCTCCTCCTCCCTCCCTTCCACAAACCAGACCTTTTTTTTTTTTGATCCCCAGCAGCAATCCTCTGTCTTGTCTCAAAGGGTTGTGGTGGTGGTTGCTCCCAAATAGTCACATCCATTTATAAAAGATTTTCCATAATGCTGGACAAGATCTTTCTCTTTCTGTTCACTATCCAAGCAACCGCATAACATGACAAAAGCATCACGATCAAACAAAAAGACTGTACACGCCTATTCGGTAGGATTTGGCTTTCGACCTCCATATCAAATCTTGCGTAAGTATATAGGCATTTGATCGCCCTCCAAGCAACATGTCCAATGTTGACAGTTTTGTGAATTAGTGGATGGTGACTTTTGTAAAGCGGCTTTAGAAAAGCAAGTGTACATCAAAGATGAGCTTCCTCAACTGATGGGAGATGTTACTCGCTTAGGTATGCAACATCGCAGGCTGATATGTATATATGTATATGTTGTACTGACAGATCCATGTATAGTGGTAACCGAGTGTATCCTAAAAGACATCAAATCCAGAGGCCACGATTTCACCAGTGCCTACATTTTAGCCAAGAAATCCGAATCCAGACGTTGTCCACACAAGGAGACACCTGTTTCCAGCTACCAATGTATTCGAGATCTCGTTGGAGCCGAGAACAAGCAACATTTCTGTGTTGCGACTCAGAACCCCAAGCTCAAGGATCGTATGAGAAAGATTCCCGGCGTGCCCATCATTTACGTCAATGTCAAACAACAAGGTCTCGGTCTTGAGCCAATGACAGAAAAGTCGAAACAAGTGATGAAGTTGCATGAAATGGAGAAAATCAAGCCATTAGACAAAGATACCTTGAGAATCAAAAGAGCTTTGTTCTCAAACGAAGAAGAGGAAAAGAAGGCGGATGCGCCTAAACCACAACACAAGAAGAGAAAGGTAAAAGGTGTGAATCCATTAGCCATGAAGAAAAAGAAGAAGAAGACACCTCCTCCACCCAAGAAGAAGACGGCAGACTCTGCTGCTGCTGCTGCTAAATAGAATGGTCCCTAAAAAAGTTGAGCAAAGGTGTTGGTAGGTAATTATGAATCGAGCGTAATCAATTGGTGCCATTTTGAGCGTTTAAAATTGCTTCTATTACAATAAATCAGTGCTCAACTAGCTACATCCAATTTTTACTACATTTCAGTCGGGATTGATGGGATCGACATGGTATTTAGCTTGAGTATGTTGTCTTTTACTGATCTGAATGTTGAGTGCCTTTTAACGCTAAATGTATGCCTATAATTTGGGTTTGAAGCGAATTGTAGTGGGGGCATGTAACAGTGGTGGATGTTTGATCAAATGTACAATGGTTCTACATTTACTGGTCAAGATGTTCAAGCAACCTTTCCCTTAACCACTAGCTATAAACATCACCTCTTGTTCACTCTTTCTTATCCCAACTACAACTATTTTCTCCATGGTTTGCACTGCATTATCATCAAATTCGCAAAAGTCTGCTTGTTTTTTAATAGTATGATATATTTTAAAGTGGGGAATATGATGGGATGATAAGAACTATTATACAGCTATACTAATACTAAGGAGGATGGGAAAAGTGGGTATTTAACGTTACAATGACATTCCACGACTTGTTCCAGAACTTGTCAATGAAAGCATGGAACTCAAATGTTGCTTTATCAATGACAACCAAGTCATACTGTTCAATGGCAATCTTGATCAAGCTATCAAGGCACACCACGAGCCGCTGTCTTCTTTCTCTTTCTCCAGCTTCAAATATTGTGCCTGGATCCAAATGGCAGTGAAGTCCAAATTGCTCTGCCAAATATCTTGCTAATGATATTAATGCTTGTGGGTTGCCTTGTGATCACTCAGATGACCTGTCTGCAGAGTTTTGTATGAACAGCCTTCATGACCGCAATACAGATAGTCCTATAAAGATTACTAGTAAGCATCATCATCGACAGCACGAAGGAATTGCCTTTGGTATACCTTCTCCGACTCTTCGAGATGTGAGGCCTTGACATGTTGTTTCAAGTGGGACAGGGTATAATACGCTTTCCCGCACCCGGGATGTCTGCATTGGTATCTCTGGAAGAAAAATACGGTGAGCACTAGTCTTCTTGCATGATCCACCAAAAAAACTGCTTCTACTATGGTACCTTTGTTCTATTCTTCATGTGTGTCTTATCGTGGCTTTCTAACTCTTGTTTTCTAGCAAAGCGCTTGTTGCATGTTTTGACAGGACACTGAAATCACTAGTAGTAGGGAGCAGATGTCGATCTGGTAAGACGTCTATAGTGGTCCCAATGATGTCTGCGCATACTCACCTTTGGCAGACGGTGAGTCTTTTCGTAAAAAAAGAGTGATAAATGAGTAAACGATTCAAAAACACACTTCCTTATGACTACTTACAGATGAGCAATTCCTTTCACAACACCAGCTTTGTTTCCCGGCATGCGCGCAGAGAGCGACGACAGAAGATTTCGCTTGATTTCCCTGATTGATTTGCTACTGGCATCACTCTTGTTGATGATACGCGTGATGAACACAATCTCTTCGTCGATGAGCTATGTACAGTTTGTTCTCTGCGGGATCAGTTGGTCCTTTCAAACCAGCGAGAACCTTTTCAAACAGAAAGTTCAATGTAGCGATGCCAACGACGTGGGGACTTGAGTGTGTTGTGCTCATTTGGCTCAGAAGAAGGAATATCTGAAAGAACCACCAGAACCTCTTGCAAGTCAGATTCAAGCTTCAAGATTAAAGCGCGGTGAGAGATCCTTTATATTGGAATAATACCCTGTTGGAGCTTGCATTATCGATAGAAGAAGCTGCGGAGGATGGCAGTGATAATAGAGGCAATTCTTGATAATAAGCATTCCTCAGAAGTTTATATAAAATTTGTACAGAATTCAAAGGAGAATCTAACAATGAGAGAGAGACAGAGAGAGAGAAAGGGGTTTAATATGCAGCAGCTGGTATATGAAGCAAACTTGACTGAAGCCACGAGTTCAATCCGTCATTGTGAGTACACTTTTTTTTTGCTCATATCAATTGTAGATCTACTGATCACATTGTATAGTAATCACAAATAAGGGTAATTTTGTTTATTCTTAAATACATATTGATATATATATATGATAGGTGAAGGGGGGGGGGGCATGCTTGTAATTGGGGATCTACTAAATAATACGGTATGTGGATGTTGTATGTGTGTTTTAACGGTGATTTGAGCTTACTCTAGAAAAGGCAAACACACCCACAATGACAACACCTAAAAAGGCGATGGCTGCAGGCAACACCAATTCTTGAGGAATACCTGCCACTGTAGCACCTTGTTGCTTATTGCGACCTCTATGTGAGTCCTCTTCTTCTTCTTGTTCTGAATCAGATGTCTCGACTTCCCTTCTCATGCTACGTCTCTTGCTCTTCTTTTCTTGATGAGGTTCAGTGACTTGAATGGTAGGTGGAGGAGAAGGAGTAACAGCGGGAGGTGCAACTGGTTCCAACACCTTTTCTTCTACTACGACAGGTGGTTCAATCACTGCAGCGACAACAGGCTCTTCCACAGCAACCACCTCTTGTTCCTTTTCAGTAGCATCGTGTACAAACAACTTGACACGGTCTTGACCCATCTTGCGAGCCAATTTGACAGCATCCGAGACGTCCGCATCCGAAGTGATCAACACTTGATCCTCTTCATCATCCAAATAAGAGATGCTCAACCAAGACTCCACAGGCACATCATCATCCTCATTCGTAGCGCCAAGATGAGCCAAATGCTCGCCAATCACCTTTTGACGCACTGCTTCTAAAAGTGCAGTATAGCTATTGTACACGGACGCAAATCGATGCGTCTTTCCACCATCACTGGTAAACTTGAAGGAAAACACATCCTCTCCTTTGCCCATGGCTCTGGTATCTTCTGACAGGGTGGAGCGGCTTTCCTCATTGTTGGCGACCATGCTGGCTGACTCGTTGGGTGTGATTTCAGAGAATCCTTGCAGTTGAGAAAACGAAGCAGATGGCTCGGGTGAAATGGCACGAGCAATGTTGCCGTTGCTGTTGCCATTGCCATGGCTGCTCTGTGAATGTGCTGATAAGAGTTGCGAAGAGAGAGGGTCTGAGACCTGTGATTCTGATTCATGCTGATCTGCAGATCCAAAACTGTCCCAAAATCTGCCCCACATGGGACCTTCGCCGTCGTTGCCCTGAATACTGTTGATCTGTTCCATGGTAGCATAGGTCAACTTTAGGACGTCCACAATACCGACCACATCACCGTCTTCAACTACTGGGAGGTTGAGATAATGACCATCTATAGAGAGAGAGAGACAAGCACAAGGTTAGACACACATCATATTACCCCCTTCCCCTTCAAACATAACACCTACCATGCATCTTTCTCAAAGCGTCCATAATTGACATTTGAGGCGAGGCTGTATCCGGGTGAGGCGTCATGACTCGCACCACAGAGCAATTCTCTGGGTGCAAGCCAGCAGCAATTACACGTAGCACAACATCCTTTGTAGTAAAGATACCAGCTAAACCATCTCTATCTGTAACCAGGACAGCAGTCGTGTGATACTCTTTCATCATACGTGCAACATCACGCACATTGGTCTTTACACTGACTTCAGCAGGCGCTAAACCGTCCAGCACTGAGTTCAAGTCGGGACACTCCATCTTGTCACGCAAAGCCTCCATGTACTGCACCAGCTGGATGGGCGAGTTGGTCCACTCCTTTTCAACACCTTCCAAAGCGTCATACAACTTGCGAGAAGAGCCAAACGCTCTTTCCATCTTGTCCAATGCTTCATACAAGCACTTTGTGATATCCAACAATCCAAAGATGTCGCCCTCCTCGTTACAGACAGGCTATAGAAAGTAGGTGTGAATAAGAGGCCTGTTGTCTGAAATAGCACTACTAGACTTACCAAATGACGGAAGCCACGAGACACCATCAGATTCAATGCATCAGTAGCACTCGTATCCGAAGTGACACACATGGGGCCCTTGGTCATGATTTTGGCTACTGTAGTGTCTCTGCAAAAATGATACATTTCAGCATCGACCCTGTATATCCAACTACTCATCGACATGCCTACCTTGCATCCAACGACTCGGCAACCACTCGGTAAGCAAGATCCTTGGCAGTAAAGATACCACTGAGATGGTCGTCTTCATCCACCACCAACACACAATCACTTCTCTTTGCAGCCATGAGTTGCGATGCCTCAATGACCAACATGTTTTCCTTGACAGTGAGTGCCTGAGCAGGTCGCAGTGCCGAAACGGTGCCTGCAATCTTGCGGGTCTGACGCACTCGCTTGGATCCCGTCTTTTTCTTGGAGAGCTCTGATTCTAGCTTCTTTCGAATAGCCTATAGTGGTGGTGAATAAACTCTAGCTAGACAGACATCCCCCCCCTCCCCGCGTATATAATAATACTGTACCTCATCTCGCTTGGATTGACGTTGTCTGCTGCCAGTGGTCGATTCATTGGTAGAAAATGTAGAGGCAGTGTCGTTGCGGTGAGAAGCGACTGAAGGGATCCTTGAGCCAGGTCTTTTGGTAGACATTGTTTAAATTTGTGGAGAAAGAGGAATGAAAAAGGAAACAAACACACACACACACTGGATCACCCCTCGCAGCAACTATTAAAAACACCCCCACCCCCCTTCACATCAAAATGCAAGTTACACACACAAAAATTTATTTCAGAGAGGCATCAATCTTTCTACTAGAGTCCATGAAATAGGCAATGGTTTCGGGTGTAATCTTGCTCTTTCTCTCTTGGAAATCGCCCACAAACTTTTGCAAGAGCTCGATGCAGATCTTTTTGAGCTCGCCCGTCATCAGCTCGCCCGACTTGTACGAGTCGTGGATCTTTTTCAGTTCCTCGTCGTCCTCCAAGAAGAAGGAGAGGTATTGGTAAGCGACATCCACGTCGGGGTTGCCACCGTTGGCCTGGTGCTCTTCCAGCGTAGCTCCTCCGCCAGAGAAGGCGTGCTTGTTGATCTTGTTCTTGATCTGCTTGGCCGTGTCGGTCATGAAGATGGCAGAGGTGTCCACAGAGGCGCTCATCTTGGTCTGAGGACCTTGCAGGGCGGGGAAGAATTTAGCATGAATCAGAGATGGCTTGGGGTACTTTAATCTCTTGGCCACATCACGGGTCAAGCGGAAATAAGGGTCTTGGTCAATGGCGCAAGGGATCAAGCAGGGAATGTCCTTTTTGTCGCCAAAGATTTGAGGGAACGAGTTGGAGAAGGAAGGAGCAGCTTGGACAGAGACAAAGTGAGCCTTGCCAACGTTATCACTGCGGGTTCCGTGTGAGCACTTGTCTGACATAATCCATGCGCGCTTACCTATCATTGAAGCCAAAGGTGGCCTTGGACTGAGACAATGTGATACAACGAGCAATTCGAACGACATTGTGATAGAATTCCTGGCTGTGTAGATTGGTCAATATCCCCTCTTCACTGTAACATCCTCTTCCTCCTTCTCCTGCTGCTGCTGCTGCTTACTTACCCGACGAAATCAAAGTTGGAAAAGATGAAGGTCTTTTCAGGGTTGAAACCACAAGCAATGATATCAGCGGCATTGTCAATGGCGAATTGACGACACATTTCAACAGTCAAATTAGACTTGAACAAGAACTTTTCGTCGTCGGTCAACTGGATGACAATAGGGACATCAAAGACATCTTGCAGCCATCTTTACATGCACAGTTAGACACACTTGCCAATCCATATTCGACACTTATAACTTACTGACAAAAGACAAAAGGAACCATGTGTCCCAAATGCATGGATGCGCTGGAAGGACCACGACCAGTGTACAAAAAGAAGGGCTTCTTTTGCTCGTAACGGTCAAGGATCAAGTTGAATTCTCTGGTATAAATTTCGCGTATCAGTCTTACTGTTATCCAATGACAAAAAAGAAAACTACACACATTACCTGTGAGAGAAAAAGGTACCTCTTCTTAAAAAGATGTGAGGTTGACGGCCAGTCAGCTTTTCGAAACGTTCCAACAAGGCGTCGTCAATGTGCTTTGTGCCAAACTGGTCAATCAGCTTGTTGTAATCGATAGCTTGTTGAACACCATCGACGACAGCACCTTCCACATCCCAAGGAGTGACATTTTGTTGCGCATTGTCAGCAGCACCAGCGGGAGCTACTTTGATGGCGGTGCCTTCCAGCTTCAAGTCTTGAATGTCTTTGCTCAAATCAGCCATTCTAGTAAGGGGGGGAAAAAAAAAAGAGAGAGATGTGCAAGTGGCAATTAGAAATGGGATGAAGCAACAACAGGGTTTTTTTTTATCTCGTCTCGGGATTCAATAGGAGATGAATGACACATTTTAGTGGCTTTTATTACTTTTTGATGTGTTGTGTGCCCCTTGCCTGGAAGAGAGGAATTAATGCGCTACTGCTGCTATATTCTTTTCTTCTTTATATATTACTTGACTCATCCAATGTCATTTGCATTAGCCGCAGCAAAATCACTCGCAAAGCAAGCTTCCTACCAATGGACACACGATGCGCCCCGTGCCACATGTTGGTCTGCCAAGCGATTTTATAAACTGAGTGTGGGTTCCATCAAGAAGGGTCAAATTGTTCAATTCAAGGACAAGCCTTGGAAGGTGTTGACCAGAGACCATGTGTCTACCGGAAGAGGCGGTGCTGTGGTCAAGATGGAGTTGCAAGACATCTTGTCGCCTACCAAGATCAATGAGCGTTTCAAGTCTGGAGACTCTTTAGAAAGTGAGTACTATTCCCTGTTTTCGTTGCATCGTGCCTTTGACTCAATATATATATACACATGTCGATAGTCTTGAATTTAGCAGATGAGGCCTATCAATACTTGTACTCTGAAGGCGATCAAATCCATTTATTAAACTTGGAAACATTTGAAGAAATTGAAATGACGGCTTCTACATGTGAAGGAGGTGACAGATCTGTTGCCATGCTGGAAGGTAATATAACCTCTGTATCGAGTGTTTTGACATGTGTTGATTTCTAACTTGCTTGCACTAGACTCCATGCCTATTGCTGTCAGTTTCTTGACGACACCAGAGCACGGCAGACAACCCTGTACATTCAAGCTACCTTCCAACTACACTTACACTGTGCAATCCGTTGTAGATCGTGCGGGCCAGGCTGCAAAGGGCACTGTTTACAAAACTGCCAATTTAACAAACGGCGCTAAATTGCAGGTGCCTGAATTTGTAAATGAAGGTGACAAGATTGTGGTTGATATCGAGTCGATGAAGTATGTCAAGCGAGAGTTATAGACAATGATGGTGGAATAAATAAAAGTGGTATATGTTGCTTATTTTTTGCGCTTGTTCTTCTGCTGCTGCTGCTGCTGCTGCTGCATAAAGGGTTTGTAAAGGCTGTCGGGTATCTTGTTGAGTTGTTTCAGGGCCATGATGAGATTGTTGCGTGCCTCCATGTGTCTGCCTTCCCAAGCGAATAGTTTTGGTAGAAATGTGGATACAAACCATGACCTATGAAACACGGCAGCTTGTAGCAGTGTTTTCGGTACAGCATTGTTCTTTTCTTGGAATTGCTGTAGCACTTTTTCGACTTCATCTGGAATGTTCATTGCTTCATTGATGCTTTCTGCTTGCAAAGGAGTCGTTATTGAAGGTGGATAGTTTTTCAAATGTTGATTCAGCTATTAAATACAGTGGAGGATGTATGAGTCAACTTATGCTTGGTTCAGTTGATATATATATATACAGAATGCACTTACTCCCAGCTGCAACAGTCGTTTACGAACAGCAGATACATATGCTTGCGAGTTGGCGATGGTGGAACTGTTGGATAACGCTTTTCCATGTATCTGAAGAATGCTGGGTAGTTCATACAGTGTCATTTGCTGTAAAATCTTGATGAATACTGTGCCGGTTCGCTTGTCGAGTATACTAGTGCCTGGCCGTACAAATGTAGCCTATGTTTCATATGGGGTGAGTGGATATATACATATATCTAGTATGAACGCACCTCAAACCAACTAGCATACGTGTAGCCAACAGACGTGTGCATGTGCTCCAATGCAATTTGAGTCAATGTCAAGACGACACCCAACTCACTGGATTCATCTCGTTCAAGCGACTGTCTCACAGCAGTATTGACAGCCTCAATGATATCAAAAATACGCAGCACATCGCCTCCAGAAGCATTCAAGTCTTTACAAGCTACGAAATACGAGTAGAGCAATACAGACATGTCCATCACTTCTGATCCCTACTCGATAACAGTGATGATTTAGCGTCATGTGCTATACAGTCGTTACCCACTGAACATAATACTCACCCTTTCAAGACTGGACCCCATAGATGCAATATGCGCTATAAACTCTGTCAGACTGTGCTCTGATGCCACATTGAATTCAAAAAACCACTGCGATATCAACAGGTAGATGGGTTTTTTGGCCAGAAACGAGTCGTATGCTTTGGTTTGCGTCTGTGTTGTCGAGCTAAACAAGAATTGCTTGACATGTCTCAATTGTCGATAAAAGCAAATGTTGAGGTTTTCATCTGCATCTTTGGGGCGAATCTTGTGAAAGCTCATCAGTCGGATCAAGATGGTTTTGAGCTGATCAAACGACGTGGCGTTGTCCGCATAATGTTCCAGTATAAAGTGCAGTCGTTGAGCATGGTTGGGGTTCATCAAGGCGGTCCAGCTTGCTAGTTGTCTGCCGTCCTTTTCAAAAAAGGCATCGAGTAGTTCATCGGGCAAGTGTGCTATATAAGCTGTTCTCTTATGTGTAAGTTGGAAAGCTGCTAACCACATGACGTACATTCGCTTCAGTCTTATACCTTTGGCAACTGTTTCGTTTTGGTTGATCAATTCTAGTAGTGTTTCATCCAAATTTTCAATGTGTTGAAGGATAGAGAACAGGCTCAAAGCGAGCACGTTGAGGCGCATAGAGAGCTTGTAATAGTATTCAAGCAATCGAACACTATTGACAGCTTGCTCGCTGACAATCTGGTTAAACTGCGCAGATGAGAATGACACGTTTTGACACATGAAGGTAATGTCCTTTGCAAACTGGTCCAACTTTGTATCTGCCTATACACACACACACAAAATGATGGTTGTTGTCAAGTCAGTATGTACATATCGTACTGGATCGTAATAGTAATAATAATAATGACCTCTTTGGTATTGTATAAAAACTGTACAAACTTGTTGGCTATCTCCATGGTGGTTACTGCATGGTTGGATGGATGTCTGGCAAGAAATACATTGCTGCAGTGTCTTTTAGAATGACCTTGGGTTAGTTTCCATTGTAAATGATCTTGCTCTGGTTTGGCGAGTCTTTTATTTCGAGTAGCAGGAATGAAGGACATGAACAAAAGAGGGAGTGGATAACATTTTTTTTTCCTGGCCTAATTTAGCATCGCGCTCGATGGTGCTGTTGTGTCAAGATTTGCACAATAATGGGATGATGGCAGATTGATTGATTTAGCGATAATGCTTTCGGATATTATTAGAATGACATAATAGACCTTAGAATTCAAAATGCAGCAGCAAGCTATTGAAACCTACAGGGTGCTATCGATAGATATTGAGCGTATTAAAAGCAATTAGACGTCTATATAATGTCTTTTACTATACAAAAGGTCGCTATCAGGGCAAAACACAGCAGCGCAGTTTTAGCTGGGATTGAATTTTAGAGGCTGCTGCTCCACTGGTCCTCTGGATCAGAAAATTGACATCCCAAAACCTTTCAGGGGCAATTGCACAACATTTTTATACTCGAACAACAGGTATTTCTCTAGACCTATACATGAAAAATTGAACGAGGAACCCAGTGGTGTTAGTTTCAAAGCGATATTTTTGGTTTGTGGAGAGCAACTGTCGAAAAATGCAAAACACGTTTTTGGAGGAGATGTCTACAAACACTATAGTAAATTGGTTGTAAGACACCTTCACATGCTCCTATGCTTCTCTGCGGTTCGTTTGAGCTTAGGAACACCTTAGTAGAAAACTTCGTTTTCAAAGTAAAAACGTCCATCATCCAAAATCATCAAATTTTCCCTTGCTAGTACAAGGCAAAATTTTCAAAAAATCAATGATCAACTCGATCCCCAAAAAACTGCGGAAAAGTGATTCATAACGTAATGTCAGGTCGTAGAACACGATAGCACTTGTTTTGAGGTCGAGATCGCGCTTCGTTGGTGAGAAACAAGCGATTTAAACCCTTGATTTTACAGTGGTAAATACACTTGAGGGCTGCTCACTGAACATTGTGCTTAATAACATCTGATTTGATGGTCTGCAGTTTATCATCTAGCGAAGCAGTGCATCATACTGACAAGAGGGACACGCAAGAAGCTTGGATTGAGTTTGACACTGCCTCAATTTCACATGTATTGTGCAAACGATCAATCTATGCTTGCTCTTTTGAGGAACATACATCAACAGAGTTGAGGGATTGCTGATTAGAAACCATGTTATTGTAAAGGAGTTTAAGGCAAATACTAGAAAACACAATTCAGCATTGAGCTTCACCTCCAAGTATTGAATTGATAAAATAATCTGAACTGATTGATTGTCATTGTATCATTTGGCTTACAAGCGAAGCATGAGATACCTCTCGCTTAACTCTTACAAAACCTTTCCTTAATATTAACTAAAAACTACATATCGTTTATTGTTTAAAAAAAAAAACTTGAACTTGAACTCTATCCTGTAGTCTTGGCCCAAATGAGAGAAAAAGATAATGATTCTTCGCAAGGTGTAGTTGAATTCAAACTTGAGATCTCTTTCTGTGCTGCACCATCCTTCAATAAAGTACTTGGGATTGCGCATGAGACCCATTAGGAACAAGCGTGGAAGTAGCATGAAGTCCTTTTTTGTACGCACGAGGCCCATCAAGAACGAGCGGGGAAGCAGCATAAAGTTCTTTGGTGTACGCACAACAAGACCATTGAGAACGAGTGGGGAAACGCCCATTGCAGCTCCTTGATGTGTTTCGGATACCTCATTCTTGATAAAGACGATGTGCACTTTTCTGCCGTCGATCGTGTGGTTGCCGTCGGTCAGCTCAATGGGGTTGGAGGGGGCCTCCTATCAAATAAGACGAGGTTTTGAGTATGTAGCTCTCTGGCTGCGCATGTGTTGTCCACATTGAAAAACTTACTGGAAGACAATGATTGCTGTGCCTGTTAAGCTGCCATTGTCGTCTTCTTCCAAGGTAGCGGTTCTCACAGTCTCAGACATCCCAGGTCAAAGTGTATTCCATCAGCGTAGGCGGTACAGTCAGTGGGTTCAGGTCTGGTACTCAAACAGTCTTGGATCTATCAGAGTTGCTGCGTCTGTTGCTGCTGCTGTCAATGCCACCAGTGCTGTTGTTGCGATTGTTGCCACTCATCCCTACATAACAGAAACAGCAGCAGCATGGATGAGTTAAATTAAAGAGACTACCCGTATTTCCTACCAACTATATACTCACTGTTGTTGTTGTTGTAACGCATTGAAAAAAACGTGTGATCTTGAAGGCGAGTGCAGAGATTCCAGTAGTCGCTTGATGTAACATTGCTCCAAATCTTTGGTATTGTGGCTGTAAACTCTCCAACCCACCGTTGTATAGTCAATACTGTTACATCCAACCACCGTTATATCGCGCAGCTGCTGTGTATATGAAATGTGCTTTTGGTGTGTGTTGACGATGAAGGAGGTGAAGAAAAAGCAACGCTATGTATCTGGTCTTTTATACCATAAATCCGTGTTTTATCAGTGTGGATTTTAGGGATGTACTAGTACAGTATATATTAGGTCTGTAGGTTTTATACGGAATAGTTGCGTAAGAATTACAGTAGTTGATTCATTTGCGTTTCTCCAATGAAACAGCCTCAGTTGAGCACATGCCAGGTGTGATCCACACGTTTTTGTGATAGATTGTTCATCAAACTATCACGATCCGCAAAGTGAATGTTTGGCATTGAACTGCTGCCACTGTCATTGTACGAATGATACTGTCTACAAGCACAGTCAACATCTCTGGCTCTGGTATATACAAAGGAGTATATTAAGCCCTATGTCGAGTTTAGTCCTCGATCTGACGACAAGAATACGCATTGGTGAATACAAGTTACCAGCTGACCGGCTTGCCAATTGATCCAAAGGCACGTTTCTTTCATCATTGTAACGAATGTTCAATGTGAGCAAGTCAAAATTTGGTGGAAGAGTACACATGTTGCAGATATACGTACGTATACACTCTATAGTCGCAAAGGCGATTTCAAATGTTCAATTCCAACTCTTTAAGAGCACTTGCTAGTGAAAATACTCATCCATTTTATTTCGTGCAGTACAATGACATGATTGATTGTGCTTTTAAGCTCTTGTTATCAACATGATATTTATAGCCGCAATCATCTGTGTATCTAATCAAGTATTATGCAACTACTGAAATACAGCCGCAGCAAAAATTAATCATCAAAATGTGCTTTGGTATCATCAAGACGCAATTACTCATTAGATTCTCCTTTAAGTTCAGTACATATTTCATATATGCATCGCTAACGATCTGTAATGCACTCACTTAGCATTTGTTAGATGGATATCCCAGTATCAAACGTTGATGTACTTCAACAGGTCCTCGGCTACCTCGATGCATCTGAAAAGCAGGCATTTAGTGCTGGTAGACGAAAGAGAATCACACAGCGATGCGTTCAAGAAGCAGGTACAGAATTGGTTTCCACCGACACTACACATTGCCAACCATCCTTTTGAAGAAGAATCTCTGCCCAACACTAAAGACATTACAACACCAGAGAGCGTCAGGATTTTTTTTAGAGCATGAAGAAACAGATAAAGGCAAGACACATGCAGCTGACTTGTTCCTATCAATTGAAAGACAAACTCGATGAGAAGCACTCAACGTTACAATGGGAATTCCCCCCTTTGACCCTCTCAATTGCAGCTCAAGCAATCCATTCGCGGCAGGGGCGTCTTTGTTGATAAACGTAAATGCGTACAAGAAGGTTTAAAAGAAGGAACTGATGAAACAGACATTGAAGAAGCTGGCAAAAGTGCAAAAACCAAGCAAATCAGACATGAAAATCTTGGACCTTCAGGTATACACTGATTGTCGATATACCAAAAACATCGCCATAAGCCCTCAAGAAACCATTACCAACAAGAGAGATGAATTGATACCGATATACCAAGGAAAGCTTGCTGGGGCCATCAAGTACCAAAACACGAAAAAAGTGACAGCAGCCAAAGACACGTACAAACCACCTATTTGACTGACTCTGATGTAAACTCGCATTGCTTCCCACGTTACAGTAGTAGTGTGTATATTCGGTCTCTCTTTATCAACAGAAAATAAGGCATTGCCGGTATACTTTACGTAATACTGGTATTTGGGAGCATCACTCCTGCTGGACACCATTGAATTATTATGCAATACTCGTAATATAATAAACGATATCTTCTTTCTATCAACAGTGATACAAAAATCTCATCTTAACAGGAGGCATAATGGTTTGATTTGATTTTACATAGCAAAATTGTATTTCATGCGCTTAAGCTATTATATTTCATTACATTCTATGCTAATGAGCCCAACCTATATTTGAACATGGCGTCTGCTGCATGACAATCACTTTCTTACTCTTTGGTAGAAGCCTTGGGAATCCAACATTGAATGATATTACAAATCCGCTGACACACGCATTGAAGTAAAAGCAGAGCAATGAGAGACATGACCCATTGCATGGAAGACACCTTTATTTCAAAATCAATTTAGTCATTGCACATAAATATACAAGTTCAGCAGTTACCAAGAGCACTGGGGAGACAATGTTGAATAAGAGGACTTTTAGGGCAAACATGAAAAGGAAAGAGAGTGTCTTGATACGATTCACAAAAGTTCCATTAATGTACAGATCACTCCATCATCATATTCTACCACTAAAACTCAACACTATGCTGAGCAATACGCTGATTGACTGATCCATGCTACACCACAATCAAGCTTGATACAATAAAAAATCCAAACAAAAGCAAGCAAATGATCAACTGTACGGCATCCGTTAGACAGCCTTCTACTCTACACCTAATACAGCACACTTACCATTGCTTTCAACGTCAGTGGTTCGACAAATCCATTCATCACCTCGCCAAACACCTGTGCTGCAATCTTTGTCTTTCCTACAGTGTGTGGTTGAAATTGCCTACATGTATATAATCAAAACGAGTCAAGGCATCATACATCCAGCGTGGTATATCAACAAGTATAGTCCATCAAATCAACTAATGATAAAAAAGGATATCTATCCCATTCATCGCAAAAGCTCTGCCACACAGCACCCTTTAACTGAGGCCCACAGTTGTGATTCACATAATTTTGATGGCAAATGCGTGCTTTTTCTGTCAGCTCTAGAATGTATTATGTAAGCCATCACGCCCATGATTTGATCTGTGGACCCTCCTACCATCCATCGCATAGTAATACCGTGCTTGAATTTCGTTTGTGAATGATTCCAGAGTTCGATACAACACGTATAAAATGAAGCCAATGCCTATGGAGTGGAGTATCGCCCTAGCATAGCTGCTTGGACAGAAGATATATCAGTCAGCATGTAGTACTGGTGTGTAAACGATGGCGATGACTGTAAACAGACCTTCCAATAACGATGGGTGCATCTGGTGTCAGATAATGTGTAAAGCGTTGCAAATCCAGCCGTTGTATAGCATGATCGTGTTGTATTCTGCGTCTCTTGGCAGGTCGTTTCTCTTCAATAGACATGCAGTGTGATTTTGAAAATGGTAAATAGGAAAAGAGAATGTGTCACGAGTAAATTTGAAGCAGGTTGGAATGACGGTTGAATCAAGTCATGCAAGGGCGATTTGTACTACAGCAACAGCAAATGTATCCACGCACTAGTAGAGCAGAAAGAGGAAAAAAGGCAGTAAAGTGTGCTTATTGTTCTCTAATGCAAAATGGGGTCATTGAATAACCGTCTTTTTTGTGTGTCTCGGAAGTGTAAAAAAAAATGAATCTAGCACTTCTTTCTTCTTTCCCACTAAACACTATTATGCAAGACAACTTTAGAGATGCCTTCTGGTCTCCTGCAGCGGCCACAGAACCCATACCCAACTACACTATTGGACTGCATGCGCTCCATGACAAGCTATCCACCTCTGCGCTCGAGAATGATGCCATTACCACCTACTTGCAGAAGCGCATTGATACCGAGAACGCGTGTGCCGACTTGCTGGTGTCTGACCTCTCATCCGCCTTGGCATCTGCCTCTGCCTCTGTCGAGTCGACCATGAACGCTAGCTTGAAGAGCTCCTTTGACATGGTATGCAACGAAAGCACAGAAACGGCGCACTGCCATCGAGTGCGAGCAGGTGTATTAGCGCAGGATGTGCTGGAACCACTGGCCAGCTTTTCCCGGTTATTCAAGGACCAATTGCAGAGCAAAAAGTCGAGATTGGAAGAGGATATTTTGGAATTTGAGCACGCTGCACAGTCTGCATTGATGACAAGGTCTGTGTACTGGTCTCGGTGTCGAGCGCTTGAATTGGCATGTCCAGATTTCAGACCGCCTGTCCCTTTTGGGTTCCAAGAAGATGACGAGGAGGATGGGGATGGCTTGAATGCGGATGATGATGAAGATGACAAGGATGCACAGTTTGTAGGTGGAAGACAGCGATCCAGTTCAGTGACATCAGAGCTCAATGTGGATCAAGGAGGCGTTCGCTTGGGTAAATGTACAGTGATGGCCTACAGAGATGTAGCAAGAGCTGTGAATCGAATGCAGAAAATGGTAGAAGGCACCAGGGTTAGCCCAACAGCACCTCAGAAGTACCTGGGAAAGCACATCTTTGAGTGGATTCGAGACTATTGCGCAACGCCACCACACACCTCGCAACAGCAAGAAGTGACATTGGACACGGAATCGCAGGAAATATGCAAACATCTAGTGGCACTCAAATTCTTGCGCTGTGTACCCAAGGAGAAGAGCGGATTTGATCTGGACCAGTACTACGAAGTGCAGCAAAATGTGGTAGAACGGTATCTGCGCAAGACCCGTATTCGACGCAGTGTGGATAATGGTCAGCCAGAATCAACACATGAGGGAAACGGCGAGGTGAGCATGACATTGGAAGTGCCTTCTTCATCGCCGTCTTTGCCAAACGCCAATGCGGCAGTCAATGCGATCAGTGGATTCTTTGGCCGCTTTTCATCACATAAAAAGCCTGCTGCCGATCTCACCACCAAGGCGCATGTGGATATGGTGGAGGCCGATGAAGCGTACAAAAAGAAGATCAAGGCCGTAAATCAAATGAGGAAATCACTGGAGGAAAGCCTGGTACGCACTGTAAATATCTGTTGGTGTCAATGTGAGGTATTGACAGCAGAATGTAGGCTGCTCATTTTGATGAAATGCAACAATTGGAGATGGATAGAATCAATGCAATCAAGCATGGCAAGTGACAACATGATCTTTTTACTGCTGACATAATGTGTGTGTGCTCATGCTTTACTTTAGCTTTCATCACCATGGCAACCGCATTGACTGGCACACTGCCCATGCTTAAAGAAACCTACAACCGCATCACACTCTTTCAGGAACCACTAAAACCAGAGCAGGACATCCATTACATTGTAGAACAGTTCAAGACGGGTGAATACTGCCCTCGACCCATGATTTACGAGAATTACTATCACGGAGCTGCTATCGATCAGATATTTGGTGTGCCGTTGGAAGAAGTAGCTCAAATCTATGGCTCCTATGTACCTCCCATCGTCAACAAGGGTCTTAAGCTCATTGATGCAGGTAAGCAACGCGAGCATTGAACTCAACAACTTGCTTATGATGATAACAATAGGCCTTGCACTCAAGAAAAAAGACGAAGTCAGCAAGCTTACCAAGGACGTCTGGTCCAATACGATACCAATGAAGGAGTTAAACAAGCTGTGTGATGAAATTGACAGTTTAGCAGGATCTAAACTAAAGCAAGTGTTGGAGAAATTCAACTTGAATGAACTTGCCAACATCATTCGAGTCTATCTATTGGAGTTGCCTGAATGCTTGCTGACGTTTGACTTGTATGATCCCGTCAAGATCCTGTATGCTACCCAGCAAGACACTGAAAGCCGACTGATGTCTGTCAGTAAACTGCTAGCCACTCTGCCGTCTCCCAATTACCATACACTGAAAGCACTATCACATCATTTATTCAAGTAAGCGCTACTCTGTTGGCGTGTACACTGGTTATTAACCCACATGTATGTATAGATTGCTAAAACAAACCAACGACGAAGAGTTGCTGAATCAACTGATATCCATGTTTGCTTATATCCTGATGCGACCAAGAATAACCTCTTCAGTGAATATGCACGACCGTCATCCCAAGCGACTTGTGCGTGATCTATTGACCTGCTATGATACCATCTTTACCAAAGCGGTCAATCGTGCTCAGAAATCCAGTGCCTCTCGATCTGCCATTGTAGCCGACAATGCCTCTTCTACTACATTATTTGTATCTCCACCCATGGACGACGCTACAGCAGATCACACCAATACGGAATCAGCATTGCGTCGTACACTTTTGAATATTATGCGTCGTAACTCTGCGGAAGCAGGCGCACATGATGACCACAATGCGCCACCCGATAGTCCTGGAGGGCCTCCCATTGTACCTCACTCCAAGCTGACACTGTTTGAAGATCCAGACAACAGCGAGCCAACACCAAAGCAATCTGGTACATCCACACCGCAAGATCCTATCAAGAATACACCCATTTTGGATGACGATGACCGCGTGGACGCAGAACGACTCTCTACTGATGTGAGTTTGATGCTGGATCTAGACGATCAGGATGATGCAGTGGAAATTACAGACAAAGACGATGTTGATATACGCCGATTGACACCTACTTCAGTGAGAACACCCAATCGATCTCGTGCTTCTACTCGAGGCACTTTGGATAATGTAGAACTAGATCCCTTCTTTGATGATTGATCTTGTTAATAAATTGTACACTATTAAATAGCTAGCATGAAGTATACAAGTAGCTGGATTCATCACTTTAAATATAAATGAAATCAAGTTTCAGCCTTCCACATTTTTGTAGTAGCCAAAGTAGTAGTGAGCTAAAGACTGCATTGCCCTTGATCCATCATCAAGGAGATGCGTTTATTGGCTAGAGGCAAGCTGGAGGAATGCCGACAGCCATCTTCAAGAAGCGACGTAAATTAAGGAGTTGCATCGTCAACACAAACATTCTCTTTACACTGGACTCTTTATTTTCCAAATTAAACATTTGATATTAGACGCCTAGATATCAAATAAACTTAATTTGAATGTAAGTGGGCTCGATCATGAAATCAATTAAACAGTAAGCTGACATGCAACATACATTAGAATATAGAACAAGATGGTAGGTCAATTTTACAGTCGCGTTATCGATAAGTACACAACTATCAACATACAATCAAGAGCGGCGACATAAACATGTAGCAAGGCATCATATTGACAAGATACTATAGGATTTGCCAGAGAATTGGGTTGTACGTCATTCTCGTACCTACAACAAGGACTATTACTTCAACACAGTTACAAAGGAATCGCGTTGGGATGCTCCTACAGTAGCTGGAGAAATTGATCGAGTAAGAGCTAGTCATCTACTGGTCAAAAGCAAAGAATCGAGAAGACCTAGTTCATGGAGAGAGGAAAACATCACCCGCACCAAGGAGGAAGCGTTGGAGATTTTGACAGAATACCAAAAGAAGATTGAGGCTGGTCAAGAGACACTATCTGCTTTGGCTACTCACTTTTCTGACTGCTCAAGTGCTAAGCGTGGTGGTGATTTGGGCTACTTTGAAAGGGGCCAAATGCAAAAGCCTTTTGAGGACGCTACCTTTGCACTTCAAGTGGGTGAATTGAGTAAGCCTGTTTGGACTGATAGTGGTGTACATTTGATTTTAAGAACTGCTTGAATGAAATAAATTTGTTTTTTTCGCTTACTGGGTTTTCTGATCTTGATAAGATTTGAAAGAAGAAAGTTAATGGGTTGCTATAGTATTAGTGTTGAGACGACAGACATAAAGATAAATAATCCCATCTCAATCCACACAAAAGATGAGTGCTGCATATAAAGGAAAACGGTTGCAGTACCTTCACCTGAGAAATCAAATTCCTGCAAAAGAACCTTAAAAATAACCTTAGCCGTCTCTTTAATAAAGATTCGAAGCTTGATATCGTAATCAAGGGTGATAAAAGACGTGCTATATTTCAGCTGGTTCTGATGGTATTGTTGTGTATTTGGCCAAAATCACTCGCGCTCATCATTGAAAGCCCTTTTTGTATTTTATAATAGTTTTCAAAGAGATGAGGGTACTCCAACACTTTAAAGAAACCGCTTGAATTTTGGATCTGATGTGCTACGGCTCAGAAGCAATGGTTACTACCAAGACTGTGAGGTTTGAATGATGCCAAGGCGAAATTTAATTTATATGTTTATCAGCGGTGATCACGGTAGTGTGATTGGATGGAATGTAGCTAGCATGGTTGTTGAGAAAGCCGCAATCTTGTGGATTTAGTTATAGATTTTGAGTCATAAGGTTTATATGAAAGCTTTCGAGAACGAGTGATTACGAGTAATTAAGAATAATGTGTGGATAGACTGTGTGCTGCTACACCTTGTAGTCAAGACCGCTTGATCATAGCATGCTTTGTTATCGTTTGGCATAGGGTCAAAGGTTTACTGCGCATTTTACAACAAAGGGGGGAAATACAGTATGAAGATGTGGCACTTGAGGATTTTGCAGCAAGTTGAGATAATTTGCTAATGCTTGCACTATGTTGAAATTATGTTAGATCGTAGTAACTGCTTGGGTATACCGATACATCTTTGCAAGCGGGTTGCATTGGGTATGCAGACGTTTTGAGGCTCAGGCAGTAAAATGTCAAATGTGTGCCCAAAAATAGCCGTTTTGTCGCATTTACTTAAAACCTAACAATGTAACTAGGCATAAGTTTCTAGTATTATGTATAGTCGAGCAATTGCACTATTTGTATGTGCAAACAGTATTTGATTCCAATGCGTCTATCTCGAAATATGTTAAAACATATCCCATTCTGGCATGAGGGTTGGGGTCAAAAAATAAGGGTGAAACCTGATTTGGACATTACTCTACCAAAAATAGGTATTTCTTTGCAGTTTAAATTGTAAAATGTATGTTTCAAAAAGGTCTTTTAGATGGGGCAGAACTAAACACAAAGTCAGGGAGAGAGTACTAATACGATGCGTGATTTAGTCACTTTTTAGCCGTTTTATAGACTTTTCA
>JAXQGS010000250.1:0-23695 GCA_037040325.1 Mucor sp. M7501 | reverse complement strand
AGCCTTCAAATGTATTTACCACTGTAAAATCAAGAGTTTAAATCGCTTGTATCTCGCCAACAAAGCGCAATCTCGGCTTCAAAACAGGTGCCATCGTGTTCTACGACCTGACATTAGGTTAAGAATCACTTTTCAGCAATTTTTAGGGGATCGAGTTGATGATCGATTTCTGCCTTGTACTAGCAAGGGAAAAATGGATGATTCTAAATGATGGAGGTTTTCACCTCGAAAATGAAGTTTTCTACTAAGGTGTTCCTATGTTCAAATTAACCGCAAAAACGCACTGGAGTATATAAAAGTGTATTCAGATCAATTTACTATGGTGTTTGTAGACTTTCCCTCTAAAAACATATTTTGCATTTTTCGGCAGTTGCTCTCCACAGACTGAATGAATCTCTTTGAAATTAGCACCATTAGATTCCTCGTTCAATTTTACACGCAAAGGCTTAAAGAAATACCTGCTGTTCGAGTAGTAACATTTTGTGTAATTGCCCCTAAAAGGGTTTCGGATGTCCAGAAGGACGATCTGGAGGACCAGTGGCAGCTCTCAAATTCAATCCCAGCATAGGCTGCGTTTGGCCCTGAAAATCACATTTTGCATAGTAAAAGACACTTTATAGACGTCTAATTTTGCTTTCGTTACGCTCAATCTTTACCGATGTCACCCTGTATGTGCCAATCGCATGCTGTTGCATTTTGAAATGTGACATTTGGGTATACATGTTAAGGGTCTCTCCTCGTTATTGGGCACGTTGCTTGGGTTCAAATGACAGCTTCGGTAAGGTGGTCTGCTATGGCATTTTGAGCCAAATCGACATGGATTAGCCATATCTGATGAATGACAAAAAAGGTTCTTATAATTGCGCGATTCAATTCTAACTTAATCAGATGTTCTACATAAAAAAGAAGTTTATTATATTATAATTTAACTATTGCTTAAAATTGAATTAAGCCTAGTATAGATCATTCACAATAGTTCCTGCCTAATACACAGACACTAAGCAATCCATCTTTTCAAGTCGAAACTATTTATTGCGGACTGAATCATATTAACGATGGTGCAAATAGTAAAAACTGATGGTGCAAATAGTAATACCCTAGCGTGAAAACAGGCAATGAATTATTCATGGTTCCAGGACCACAGGCAAACCCAACCACTGTAGAGAGTTACTGATCTGGTGTTTGGTGGTGTCATTCAATTTAGCAATGAAAGTTATTCAGTTGGATGCTAAGATTAACGCCACGCAAAGTACACTGTGAAACCAAATGCATCAACGCTGGTTGTTATAATCAATGTGTTGCTTACTTACGCAAGGCAGAAGTGATTCTCCATCTAGTTCTGGGAGCTCCTCATCGGTTGATGTCTGTTACGTGCCGCTTGTACCAATACTTGTTTGTGAAGACACACTGCTAGTGACGTTTTGGGGCTCAATGGTTGAACAAAGACGGTTTGACGAGCTTGCTAGTAGTAGAGTGTTTGCTATGCTGACTTGTTCAATCTCCAAGTTTCTCTTCAACTTGCGCTAATACATACATCAAGAGATTGTGTTAATACGAGGATCAGTAATAGTGTATACGAGCTTGGCGTGAAAAATCCAATTACCTTTTGAACATGCAAGTTGATCGAATGCGCAATGTTCTCGCAAAGTTCTATTCTTCTCTCGTCTATATCTTTTGATACAGTGTCCTTATCCACTTAGTTGCCTGGTTGACCCGGCCAGTAGTCATATGCTTGTCTCAAAGATTAAGCCATGCATGTCCAAGTATAAATAAATTTATATCGTCGTTTGCTTGGGTGGCCCATCTAATGGTAGCGGATTACAGAGAGAGCTTGTAAGCCTCAAACTCAACATGTCATATCCTAAAGCTTACCTTGATATCCTTATCGTAAAGAGAGCGATACGCATTCGAAAACTGTTTTAACCAAAACGACAAAAACTCTTCAGTGATAAATGATGTCGAGTGCCAATGCTTAAATTTGCCCTCGAAGCGCGAGAGAAATGTGGTGAGGTTTGGATGGCTGTTATTTAAGATATGTTGATATAGCTCTATAAGAAGGATGTTAGTCCAGTAGAAGCTTAATTAATATATTCATCTTACCTTTTTTTATACGACATGTGTGAAAGAAAGGCTTCAAGTTGGCGTACTGATGAACAGCGACGTGCTTTAACCCCCAATTTTCTCTCTCAGTTGAGAGGGGCTAATTTAGTTGGCTGGCAATATACTTTATAATGCAACCAACCTTAACAAACCATTGCCACTGAATTCTACATTGCCGTCTAATGAACTACACGCTTCTCAGATCTGGCCAGTTTCAATTGATCAGTTGCACCATTCCTCCTACTAGCCGCATTCATCTCTCTGCATTCTACCTCAACATTTGGCTCATGGAGGAAGCTACAATGCAATTATTCATTTAGTCTGTATCATGATAAAGGTGACGCTCTGGTCTTACTCATCTGGTTGTGATTGCATGAATTGAAATTTACTCTTAAACTCTTGTAATACCAACATTGATATAACTACAAGATGATCACGGCAGGAAAATGTATCATTGTAAAAAAAATAAATCGCATCTCTTTATTTGATTCCTTGTTTAATCAGGATTTGAATGATGATTTAATAAAGAAAAAAAAGCATGGATGCTTGCTTCTGTACAGAGAGATTAAAAAGAGGATATTAAGTGTATAGAAATTAAGCCAAGAAAGAGGAGGCAAGGAAGGCACATCCGAGAACGACGACTTGCATAAGCACGGTTCCGGTCAAACCAGAGCTCAAAGAGAAGGCAGCGCTGCTGTCAGTGTTGGAGGGAGCAGCAGGAGATGTGTTGGTGGCACTGGCAGCTACAGAGGAAGCCTTGCTTTGGAGAGATTGAATGGGGTTGGCTATCCACTACATGTTAGTTTCACCGTCTCTATCACATCTGGATGCGCATGTATTTACCTGAGGATTGGGCCTGAACGACGGCAATGATGCAGACAACGGCCAACAAAGTGAGGAAAGTCTTGGTGTTCATTTTGGATGATGAGGATTAATAAAGTGAGTAGAGAGTATAAAAGAGAGAAAAAAAAGGGCTTTATGCAACAAGACGCCTTATTTATAACCGTTTTTCCTTTATCATTGATATTGTTTATTATACCATCAAGATGATATCATGTCAAGACCATTACGAAACAGACATCGGAGTTGGCTAAAGCTGATGTGTGTGTGTGTGTCGATACAAATAATGCTGTCATCGAGACATGATGAAGCGTCTTTTACTAAACCTGGTTAATCGTAGCATACATGTTCCTTTTTGGAAGGCTACTGTAGCACACGTATCACTGCCGATTGCATGTATTTTCTCATTGAGCCAAATAAAGAGAGGGCCAATGTATTGCGCGCCTAAATGGCATTGTACAAGAGGCCATGATGCAGTGTACATTTGGGTGAATAGAGCTGATAGCAGCAGCAGCAGCAGCCTATGGCAACTACCGAAACAAAATTTACCTTCCAAGCAACTTTAAAAAAAAATTCTAAAACCCTGTCAGATATAGAGTTTTGTTGGTTTTTGCATGAATCTGAGCTCTGATATTTGTCAACATTTGCCATGAACAGATTGCACAATGAATTTATAGGGGTGCCTTCCATCAGAGAGCACATGCAGAGCAAGATGCATTCTCTTGCTTTATTCCACTTGATGCTAGATAGATGCGTTTGTTCATGGTGATAAACGACGACAAGTTGACTATAATTGGAGCTCATCACTATTAGTCCATTCAGGCACACACACACACTGTAATAGCTGGGACTAACTATAGGCTGTTATTATAACCCACTCTACATTTAACAGCACAAGACACTCTGCTGCTCAAGCACCGTCTCTCCAGCACCCTGCTTTTCTTGTTGTTCTTGTTCTTCTTGTTTGTCTCCTGATGCTCTTCTCGCCCCTTAAACTTTTTTACATGTAGTCAGTGTTATCGATACCTGATTTCGCTGTCTACTACCAACTACTGCCATTGCTCTATAATAAAAAGGCCATCATCTCATTCACTGACAACTCCTTTTCGCATCCCCTTTTTCACTCTTTTTTTGTTTTATCAAATAAAAATGGCATCTCCTAAAACACTCTCTTTTCTCTTTCTCTTTTATCCTCTTGCTCTCTCACACAAATCACTAGGTAAGACAATGCTTGGAGCGGAGACGGCATGATTCGCTCTACTCACATTGACACAGCAGCATACAATGGCAGGCTTTCCTTCTTGGGCTATTGCCTTGGTCCTCATCATCGTCATTACCATGGCATCCTCAGCCGTGTATCTGATCTTTCGAAAGCGCATTGGCAAAAAGAGAACAACAGTAGGCACTCAGGAGGGATCCATTTTAGAAAAGAACATTGGCTCCTATCCGTCTTCGTCTGCCTACCCTGTAAAGCCACTGATGCAGCAGCTCCATCACGACGCTTCTGCCAGCACGCTCAAGAACACCTCGAATGCCACCATACCGCTGTCGTCAGCACCGCCTTCGCCCTACACCTACACATCCCACTTTGACGAGAAGAGCAGCAGCCTGCCGCCGCCGCCTCCCGTGTCGTCTGTGCCTGTAAAAGACGACAATGCCTCTTCAGTCTGGACTGACGAAATTAAAATTAATCTGCCTCTGCCTCCTCCCAGCTCGTCCTTCTTTGCCGACAAGATGGAGCTGGACTCGACAGAGGCAAACGACATTTACCACGCGTATCTGACGCAGCAGCAAGAGTACGTCTCCATCGACCTCGACGACGCCAAGCCCTTCTTGTCGTCTGCAGCTGCAACCCTCCAGCAAAAGACTGCGACTATACGCAGCACACTGCGTCAATCCATGCGCAGAAAATCAACATCCAATAAATCGGGTAGCATTGCCCCCCTGAATCAGTTTTTCGACACCATCAGCAACAACACCAGCGCCAGCAGCATTCGGTCGCCCACCAAGAGCCCTGCTGAGAGCACCCGCATGAGCAGACAGTCGTCCTCGACATCGTCTCGCTTTCCCCGGTCTCTGGCTGGGCACTCGACGCCTTCGCTGCCCACCAGCGGGCTGCCTCCGCCATCGCCCAGACCCGACTCTCCTTTAGAATACTTTAGTCGCAATAGCAGCAAGAAATCATTGGTGCGTCATGAGTCACCTGAGGACGAGGAGACACACAGTAACAAGATCATGATTGATACCATCCCGCCTGAATCCTACTTTAGCCTGCCAATGTCACCATCCACGCCATCTCCACTGGGATTCAGAGCCACAAAGACATTGACTGCACCAGCACAACCCCTGCCACAGACATCAGCAGCGACGGATACAGACTACTCTATGGTCCATGAAATCAACACGTACGATATAGACCAGGTGGGTGACGATGAGGATGATAACAGTAGTCGCCATTCGAACCAGCAACAAGACGAAGAAGAGCAAGAAGCATCCAGCACAGGCACGCCCTTGGAAGCAGCATCAGCAGCACGGAAAATCATTCGATCTGCCTCTCGGAAATCTCGCACTCGATCCATGATTATCACCGACGAGGCAGCGCAAGCCATGTTCTCCAGCTTTGCCAATGGCCAGATGCCCTCCACGCCTACATCCAGCTCTGTCTCCAAGTATGCTACACTCAGAGGCACCAGCAAGAAGAACCCATCCGACATTGCCTTGGACATCAAGAGCTGGACATCGCCCCAAAGCAACACCACCAACACGAGTCCTGATACGCCAAGCCCAAAGCGAACACTGATGAGCTCCAACATCTCTGGTTCAGCAACAGTGTCTGGCAAAAGAGCACTCAAACTACAGCAATCCAGCATCAGTCGTCAGGGCGGCAGCAGTGATAATTTACTCGCAGGTCGATTGGACACCAAATCTAGAACCACTGCAGCTGCAACAAGCCCTAAATCTCTCAAGAGTCTATTCAGCCGCCTCTCTCAAGACAGTGTGAAGGATCAGCAGGCATCTGAAAGCAGTGATTCTATCGTGATACCTTCATCAGCTCGCACTTCATTGAGTATCATCACCACAGATATCCATCAGTTGGACAAGAGCACACAGCAAGAGTCTGCCCCTGGCTCTCCTATCACCATGGAATCCACCTCTCCCTATTCATCGAAAAACAACACACTTCGGAAAATGGGCAACAACGTAGACACCATCAGAAGAATGCTGCAGTCGTCCTGGAGCGGAAACAACCTCAAGGAAAGTGGATCGAACCAGAGCCTGTCGTCCTCGTCAGCTGGAGATCGCACCAGCTCCTACATGGGCAGTGTTGGATCCAGCTACCGACCTGTGGCTTCTCCTCTGGGCAGCGTCAATCCACGAATGCAGAACCAGCATCTCGTGTCCTTGTCTCTCAAAGCGAGCACCAGCCAAGCAGCTCGTAGCCGGCCCTCCATGCCCATTGGATTCATGAATGAGGACACCAACATGGAAGGAGGGGGAGGACCAGCACCTACAGCATCGTTCTCATCATCGACTGTACGCACCATGATCCCTGCAGAGGAGGCGGAAGGAGATCAGTCTAGATTGAAGATGCACGAAAAGAAATCAGCAGTGTCTGGCATACTTGGCTCACGACAACAAAATAGATCGCATCAGCCGTCGAGATTGGGCAACAACAGAAAACAGGCGCAGCAGACTGGCAAAACACCAGCTCAAAAAGAGCGTGAAAAGTACCTCAAATCATTAAAGGCCTAAATTATAATAAAAGCTATAGTATTTATATTTCACATCTTGATTGGGTATTGGTCGAATCACGCATTTCATGATCCATTCAGGGGTAGTGTAAGTTTTGACGAATGAAATGAACTTTGAGGATGAATGATTATCCCGGTTATTTCGGCCGTGTACATTTAGTGTAAGCACCATCACCGTTAACAGAATTATTACAGTAATTGATCAGCAATAATAAGGTCGGTTCTTTGATTCAACTGCTGTCTCAGAAATCAATTGTAATGACCTTCAAAGATCCCCATACACACACGGCACAACAAGCATTACGTCTTTTGAAGCAGCTTTCCGATAATGTCAATGGCTGGAATCCCATCGAAGAGGATCAAAGCATCACGAGCTACCAAAAAGCCAACAACAGCTACTTTCTTTTGCTCATTGTTCGTGCTGAGGCTCTTATTCAAGGCCATGAATTCACGACTGAGCAAATGGCATCTGTCATTGCTTTGCCTGGTTGTCGAAAAGTGTGTAATTGGCCGTCTTATATTAAAAGCAAAGTATTGGCTGTTTCATACAAAGGAAATGAAAAGCTTGAGTGCACTGTGATCAAGGCAATATGGGTCTGTATGCTATGAAAAGTACTACAAGCACTACTTTATTTTAAATATACGCACTACATTTGCGTCGATTCAAGCCATATTCGCAGAAACTAGAAAGCCAAAACATTATTAAAGTGATACAGCCCTTAGTTGGCAGCTCTAGGGCTTGAATTAGGGCGTAAATACGTTTATAGTGTCTTTTGCTATACAAAAGATGGCTGTCAGGGCAAAAAAACACACAGTGCTGGGATTGAATTTTAAAGATGCCACTGATCCTCTGAATTCTCGTTTTGGACATCCAAAACCCTTTCAGGGGCAATTATGCAATATTCTTCTACTTGAACAGCAGGTATTTCTCTACACTTTTCGATGTGAAATTGAACGAGAAATCTAATGGTGCTAACTCCAAAGTGATATCTTTAGTTTGTGGGGAGTAACTGTCGAAAAATGCAAAACACGTTTTTGGAGAAAAGGTCTACAAACACTATAGTAAATTGGTCGCAAGACACTTTTACATGCTCCAATGCGTTTCTACAATTCTTTTGAGCATAGGAACACCTTAGTAGAAAACTTCATTTTCGAGGCGAAAACGTCCATCATTCAAAATCATCCATTTTTCCCTTGCTAGTACAAGGCAGAAATCGATGATCAACTCGATCCCCTAAAAATTGCTGAAAAGTGATCCCTAACCTAATGTCAGGTCGTAGAACACGATGACACCTGTTTTGAGACCGAGATCACGCTTCGTTGGCGAGATAAAAGCAATTTAAACTGTTGATTTTACAGTGGTAAATTCGTTTGAAGGCTGCTCACTGATCATTGCGCCTATTAACATTTGATTTGAGGTCTGTAGTTTATCGTCTAGCGCAAAAGTGAATTAATCGGACAAGAGAGACACGCTTTTGATTCGAATTAAGAGACTCCAAGCGGTGATTTTAGGGAAACAAATTGTGGTGGATTCAAAAGTGTTTCTTGTATTGAGATTCTCTTAAATCGAAGTCTCTTCAATCGAGTCAAGACTGTACTATATGTCCTCCTACTATCATTGAGTGCACTGAAACAATGATTTCAATCATGGTACATACAAAGGAATACTGTTGTACATTGGATCACATCAAATGGGAAATTTCAGGCAGAATATACCCTAATAGCATTGGCATTTCACTGGACGGTATGAGTAACCATGGCAACCTGCAGATATAGTAGCTCCTCATCCCGACAATCATGAACACCACATTGTCATCTTGAGGGACATTGATGGTCCCATCAACATCAAGATGACAAGTAGACGAGCCCAAAGTAGTAGAGGATAGTAGACTGCCCCAACATGGCATTTACAGTGTGAAATGGGGATGATTTATTATAGATTTGAATCAATGCTGTCGTATAGTGGTGGGGTTGTTTTTATAGTACAAGATATTAATAAAAGGGAAGAAATGGGTGTATATGTTGTTAGTAATGTGCGCTCTCTGTCTCTCATTGTCGTCTAGAATCCATTGGTGTGTTGCATTTGGGATGGATGTGGGGAATTGGCTTGTGAGTTTGTGCTGGCTGCACTCGAGTTTTTCACTAGATAATGCTCTCTGTAGTGCTCCAACATTTCTACAGCCAACTCTGTATATACCAGTGTCAACGCAAGACACCAACACAGCACTCGCATAGATGCCACTTACCGTACACTTGTCCAATGTCAATGTCGTCCAGCAGCTCAAACCAGTTGTCGCTCAATTTGTCTGTAGACGAGAGGTTGGTTGCCAGCAGCAGAGCAGCAGCAGCCACTACTTTGGGCCTGTACAGCAGACACAGCGGCGCACCCAGGCTCTGATACAGCAGCATCCATGCTTTCCGTATTGACGATGATGACACTTGGCCAGCCAGCTGGTTCTCCAGCTCCAGCAGAATGGCGTGTGGGTGTTCGACTGATAAATCAAAGCACAGGGTTTCCAAAACTATAATCTCATTGTACAGCAGTGTCTCTTTCCAGCGTATGAAATCCTAGCTTTCCATGTTAGCCACTCTGCTCCTCGCTCTCTCTCCTCTCCAAGCGCCTGTTACTTTTGCATCCTCTTCCAGCTTGAGTTTGTCGTTCTTTTGTCCCTTTTGAGCACAGGCAATGACAATGTCTCTCAGTCGGCGCGTGCACTCTTCCACCTTGGTAGCGACAAACAGACAGGTCGCAGCGATTTCCTAACAAGCAGCTCATCAGAGGCGCATTCAGATAAAGCACACAGCACACATACGTAAACGTGGTAGTATTTCATGGATCGTCGCATAAAGAAGCGGTGAAAGTAGGTGGTAGCTGTAACGACGACCAGCTGCGGCCTACAGAGAGCGTCTGTTAATACATTGCCAGGCAGACGGGATGTGGGTGGATTTTACAGATTTAGCTTTGCGCCCACCGACAGCAGGTAATGACAGCCTTTGATACGGTCCATTTGCTCTTCCTCGAATGATTTGCCATCCAGAATCGTAGGTGTGTCTTGTATTTCCTCCTTTGTAAAATACCACTGCAGCACAAACAAGTTGGAAACATGTATTTCTAGTCAATCTTTGGGTGCCATCTTTTTTTTTTTACCTGTGCAATACTCATACTCCTTGGCTGCTGGAAGAAGAAAAAAAAAGAGAGACAGAGAGAGTAAATTTCATTCTTCTCCCTCTGCGGGTGGGTGAGTGGCTTTCCTATAAAAAGAGTTTTGCCCTACTTTCAACACGTCATCTTGCGGAGATGGCCTTCTTGGATCCAACATCCACCTGCCAAACGAGCCTGATTGCATGAGGAACGCCGTCAGGGCTTCCAGACGCTTGCTAGAGAAGGCCCATCAAGAGGTCCTTCCATGGGCCTACAGACATACTCCAGCAACATCCAACGCAGGCTCGGCTAATTGACTGATTCGCATCTGTCAACATGGCCATGATGAAAATCACCGCTCTGCATTTCTTGGATCTTTACCCAATTTGGGGTGGATTTTCCTTGTATAAAAGGGTCCTTTTTTCTGGTCTTGCCTTTTTTTCTTTTTCCTTATTCTCCCTTTCTATACACGCCTTGCATCATGTCAACAGAAGCAGCATCCGACTTTGATGCAAGCCAAGCAGTACAGGTCTATTCAAAAGGCACCAAGGCCTGGTTTCCAGACAAGCAAGAAGGGTGGATTTCAGCTTCATGTACCACCAACACTATCGAGAATGACAAGGTAACCATCACATTTCAAGACGACGCGGACGGCAAGGAGCACGTATTCGAGTCCACCATGGCTGCTATTAGCAAGACACAGGGCGCCACACTGCCGCCGCTTCGAAATCCACCCAAGATGGAGTACACGGACGATTTGACCAACCTCAGTTATCTGAACGAGCCAGCAGGTAAGACGGCATCCTAGTTGTACGCGGAGAGATCACTGATGGCGTTTTATCAGTCTTAAACACCATTAGAACCAGATACATGCAGCATCTGATATACACCTATTCCGGCATTGTGCTGATTGCTGTCAATCCGTTTGATCGTGTTTCCCTGTACGAGCCTGATATTGTGCAGCAGTACTCTGGCAAGCGACGCGGAGAACTGGAGCCGCATCTGTTTGCTATTGCAGAGGAAGCCTATCGATGCATGATTAGAGAACAGTCGAACCAGACCATTGTGGTGTCCGGAGAGAGGTAAGCTGCCAAAGGGGGGGGTACGTTGAGCACAGATGCTAAACCACTCGCATAGTGGTGCTGGCAAGACGGTCAGCGCCAAGTTCATTATGCGCTATTTCGCCACTGCAGATGATCAGGAATCATCCGGCAAGAAAAAGAAGAAATCAGATGGGTCAATGACAGAAGTGGAAGAGCAAATTCTGGGTAACAATAGAGTGGGTGTGGGTCGTACAGCATGATGATATTCATGTATTTTTTTTAATATAGCAACAAACCCAATTATGGAAGCATTTGGTAATGCAAAAACAACTCGCAACGACAACAGTTCACGTTTTGGCAAGTACATTGAAATCCAATTTGACGCGGATGCCAACATCATTGGCGCCAAGATCAAGACGTACCTACTGGAGCGGTCGAGATTGATCTTTCAGCCTGAAATTGAGCGAAACTACCACATTTTCTATCAGGTAAGTGGCGTGTGTTGAGGTCCTTGGATTTGTGCGGATGATGACTCACTGACATGCGCAACTGCAGCTCTGTGCGGGTGCACCTGCCAAGGAAAAGAAGGATTTCGAGCTGGGCGCGTACTCGGATTTCCACTACTTGAACCAAAGCGGCACCGGTGAGATTCCAGGCGTAGACGATGCAGAGGAGTTCCAAGTGACGCAAAAGGCACTATCGACCGTGGGATTGTCAGTCGACTTGCAGTGGAAGATATTCAGAGTGCTGGCGTGCTTGCTGCACATTGGTAACATCAAGATCACTGGCAGAGGCGATGCCATGGTGTCCGACACAGACGAGGCCCTGTTGACAGCCACCCGGCTGTTGGGAATCAGTACCATGGAGTTTAGAAAGTGGATTGTCCGCAAGCAGATCATGACACGCTCAGAGAAGATTGTCACCAACCTGAGCCCCACACAGGCACACGTCGTCAAGGATTCAGTCGCAAAGTACATTTACTCGAACCTGTTTGATTGGCTGGTGGGCGTCATCAACGACAGCTTGTCGTGCCCTGATGTCGACAAGGTCAAGAATTTCATCGGCGTGCTGGATATCTACGGCTTTGAGCATTTCAAAAAGAACTCGTTTGAGCAATTCTGCATCAACTACGCCAATGAAAAGTTGCAGCAGCAGTTCAATCAGCACGTATTCAAGCTGGAGCAAGAAGAGTACATGCGGGAAAAGATCAACTGGACCTTTATCGAGTTTAGCGACAACCAAAAGTGCATCGAGATGATTGAAGGGAAACTGGGCATACTGTCTCTGCTGGATGAGGTGGGTTTTTGGATGGGGCTGTTTGTGCCGCTTTGCCAGTCTGACATCTTTTGATCTAGGAATCTCGCTTGCCTGCTGGAACGGATAATGCATTCTGCCAGAAGCTGTACGACAATTTCAGCACCCCCGAGTACAAAAACTACTTTAAAAAGCCTCGATTCTCCAGCGAAGCATTCACCATTGCACACTATGCGCACGATGTCCAGTACGAAGCCGAGAATTTCCTGGAAAAGAACAAGGACTCTGTGCCTGACGAACACCTCGAACTGCTGCAAAACTCTGAATTCACCTTTTTGCACGAGATACTCGCCAAAGCAACCGAGGCAGCCAACCAGGTGACGCCCAAAGACGCCAAGCGCAAGAGCATGATCAACCGAAAACCGACACTGGGCTCCATTTTCAAGCACTCGCTCATCAGTCTGATGGACACCATTGGCAGCACCAACGTACACTATATTCGATGCATCAAGCCAAACGAAGCCAAGGTTGCGTGGGAGTTTGAGCCGCCCATGGTGCTGGCTCAGCTGCGTGCCTGCGGTGTCCTGGAGACGATTCGCATCAGTTGTCTGGGCTACCCTTCTCGCTGGACGTACGAGGAATTTGCGGATCGCTACTATGCTCTTGTGCCTTCGCAGCACTGGGACCCCAAGGCCAATCCAGACGTGCGGGAGCTGTGCCAGGTGATATTGGATGCCTGCATCACAGACACGGACAAGTACCAAGTGGGCGAGACCAAGATCTTTTTCCGCGCGGGTCAGCTCGCCCATCTCGAAAAGATGCGATCCGACAGATTTGACGCCTGTGCCACTGTGCTGCAAAAGAACATTCGCCGGTTCGTGTATCGCCACCGCTACTTGAGAATGAAGGACATGGCCGTCAAACTGCAGTGCCTTGCCCGTGTACGGATTGCCAAGAAGCAGCTCACGCAACTCAAGCAAGAAAAGGCAGCCATCACCATCCAAAAGAACTACAGACGATTCAGCGCGCGCAAGCAGTACCTGCAAAAGAGAGAGCTGATTGTCAAGCTGCAAGCGTTGGTGCGTGGACGCAAGGCCCGCCAAGCCTACCAGCAGCTGAGAGAGAACAAGGCCGCCATCCAGATCCAGCGACATGTGCGTGGCATGCTGGCTCGCACCTGGTACAAGACGCAGGTACAGCATGTCGTCTTTTTGCAGTCGTGTGTGCGTCGTCGCGCTGCTCGCAAGCAGCTGCTGCAGCTCAAGGCAGAAGCCAAGTCTGCCCACCATTTCAAGGAGGTCTCGTACAAGCTGGAAAACAAGGTGGTGGAACTGACGCAGGCGGTAACAACGCTGAAATCCGAAAACAAGGACTTGGCCAAGACAGCAGCACAGCTCGAATCGCAGATCCAGCACTGGCAGGATAAATACACCAAATTAGAGCAAGAATCCAAGCTGCAACAGGGCAACCATGTGCCTCGTTCAGAACTCGACGCACTCAAAACCACACTAGACACTGTCACTGCCGAGCGAGATGGCCTGCGAGACAAGAGCGCCCATCTGGAGACCACAGTAGAGCAATTGCAACGCGACTTGACAGCTGAAAAGGAAAAGGCATCCAACACCACCAAACCCACCACTACTGATGCTGAAGAGAATAGCCAAGTCGCCGATCTCAAATCGCAAATCATTGCCCTCAAAGCACAGTTGGCAAAGGCCATGCACACACGACAAGGCTCACTGCCACCCATCAAACAAAACAGCAGCAGCAGAAACATGTCTCCCTCAGCCAACAGTCGACGCCAATTCTCCCGCATGGCATTGGACGAAGAAGCACAAGACAGCATCAAACCACTGGGCAACAGCAGCCAGCACTCGTTGACAAACAGAAAGCTACGTCGCAACAGCTCTGCAGAAGTTACCGGCAACCTGCCCAAGACATCCATTGATCAGATCCGCAAAGCAGAGGCGTTGGGCAGCAGAAACCCTCGCCCTACCTCGGTCGGCCAGTCCAACACCATCGCGGGCGGCAAGAGTGGCCGCTTGGACGTCATTTCCGACAACCCCGAAGAAGAGATCAATGCCATCCTGCGCCAGGAGGACCTTTTGCTGGAGGAAGTCTTGGAGGGGCTCGTCAAGTCGCTCAAGCTGCCGCTCCCCAGCGAAAAGAACGCACCCTCGCACAAGGAGGTCATGTTTCCTGCCCATCTCATCAGCATGTGTGTCAACGACATGTGGCGCATTGGCTACAACCGCGAGTCTGAAAACCTGCTCTTTTCGGTCATGGACACCATCACAAAGCAGTGCCTGGGTTTCGTGGGCGAAGACGCTGTGATTCCCTGTGCATTCTGGCTGACCAATGTGCACGAGCTGCTCTCGCTGGCCGTGCAATCAGAGAACCGCATCGAGGCTGAAATGGAGGCAAGAGGGCACTCCATTGGCTGGAGAGAGTTTGAGAAGCTGATGCAAAACATAAAGTATGAGCTGCAGTGCCTGGAGGACAACATTTACCACACGTGGATGAAGGAGATCAAGAAAAAGTACAGCAAGATGGTCATTGCGGCTGTCATTGAGAGCCAATCGCTGCCGGGCTTCATCACCAACGATTCAGGACGCTTCTTCAACAAGCTGCTCTTGGGAAGCTCAGGACCCGCCTACAGCATGGACGATTTGCTCAACTTTCTCAACAAGGTCTACCGCACCATGAACTGCTACTTTATGGAGCAGTCCATTGTCAGTCAGGTGCTGACCGAGATTCTGAAAATGACGGGCGTCATGGCGTTCAACGACTTGCTGATGCGCAAGAACTTTTCATCGTGGAAGCGAGGTATAGCCAAGCAGAGGATGCATTTGTGTGGTATATATATATATAAACTAACCTGTATCTCAACTGTAGCCATGCAAATCCAGTACAACATTACCCGTATAGAAGAGTGGTGCAAGAGCCATGGCATCCCTGAAGGCACGCTGCAACTGGAGCACCTGATGCAGGCTACCAAACTGCTGCAGTTCAAAAAGGCTACACTGGAAGACATTGAAAACATTTACGATGTGTGTTGGATTCTGTCACCTACTCAAATCCAGAAGCTGATCTCTCAGTACCATGTGGCAGACTACGAGAACCCAATTCCACCAGTGATTCTGCGTGCTGTGGCTGCACGGGTTGTGAGTGGCGACAAGAGCGATGTGCTGCTGCTGGACTCTGTCTCGATGGATGAAACGACCGTGCCGTATGAGATTCCAGGCCCTCGAGAAACAAAACCCTACCTCTATTTGCCAGCTTGGCTGAATCTCAAGCGCATCCGCCGTCTCATCTTGTTGGAAAGCGTGCTTGCTGAACGTGATGCCCAACAGATAGATAACGCTGCATCTACTACTACTACTACTACAGCTTAGGTATGCTTAATTTGTATCATTTATTAGTAATAAAAAACATTGTATATACATGTATATATTTGTAACTTTATTGGAAATGTAAATAGTAGAATGTTCAATGTGAAATGAGTAAGCTTCATGCAAGATGAAATATGATCTGATGGAGTCTGTGCTTGAACGAAGTGTTTCTTTGCATTTGAAGAAAGGATATTGCTACTTGTACAACGCACAATTACTTCCTGCAATTTATTGTATAGAACACTTTCTATAAATTTGTAATATGTCTTCTGTAACAGATAGCAACAGATACAAATTGGATTATGTATTTACCATGATGCGTATAACGGACTATACTAATAACGTCTGACTAAATTAAAATTTGACGAAAATGTGAATTTAGAGAAGGTTCTAAACCAGTTTTTAACACAAGAGCTATACCAATAGTATTTCCATTAGCAATATAGTATATTTTATTAGGATTTTATTATATTTGAGATTCTAAAGCATTTAGAGACGAAAATCCAATTTTAAAGTTGTGCAGAAAGTAATTGTGCGTTGTGCAAATAGCAATACCTAAAAGTATATCATCACTGGGTCCAGAAATCTAGTCTTAGGTCGCATTCGTTCAAAGTGTCAGTCTCCTTATAGCGAGGCAGAAACTCTAACAGCTCACGCACGCATCGAATGATACGCTTGCTCCAAGTATCCTCTGTGCCGTGTGACAATGGGTCTAGATTTGCATCCACCTGATGGTAATCAAAGCACGCTTCCTCAAATATACCGTCGATGAGATTGAGCAGCTCCGTGTGTTTGCCTTTGTCGAAAGAGCAGTGAGTCTCCAGCAGATGTTTGTAGAGCTTGTTCAGGTTTGCTTCGGTAAATATGCGCAACATGTCGGTCGAGTATGAGCCAGGCTTCAAGAACAGGATGTTTTCAAGAGCTCACCCAAAAGAGATAAGTAAGAGTATTTACTCGAGCAAAACCACTTATATGAGCTTGTAGAAATTCGGCTCGAGATAAATGGTGTCTAGTTGTGAAAGATCGCTGAGGCACTTCTTCTTGTATTGCTCAAACAGACATTGGTATTCAGTGTCGGCCACAGTATACTTGCAATCCGTTTGAAGCTTGTCGACTGCTTGATTCAATCTAGGGTTAACTCTTGTGGGCAATGTATCAAAATCAACCTTGTTCACACAACTAAACATCCACTTTAGAATCCCCATCTATGCTATTTTATCAGACTTGCTCATTATTTGGATTGAACAATTTGTCACTAAACACATAATATGAATACAACGCTCTCCAAAAGGGCATCCCACAAGCACTTACATTGAGTTGTCGTCTCTGTCATCTCGGGCATCAGTAAAAGAAGAAAAGTCGTCGAGATCGTCAACCTCCTCGCTATCGTCATTAAGCTCGCTAAATGCACGCTTTGCTGGAATCCTGGATCTCTCTACACCTTCTTGATTAATGGTTTGTTGGGAGACTTGGTTGATAGTATGAGCATTGTTTGTGATTGAATTGGCAAGCTGGGTGGTAGATGTAGAACTGCTCTGTTGATTAATGGCGCTGTCTTGTGGAGGTGGTAACTTGAACTGTTTCAGGAGATTTTCTGCGCGCTCTCTGAATGATTGCTTTGAATGAGTTTTCAGTTGCTCCAGCTCCTTTTTTATAGCAAGTCCATGATGAGCACGATTTTTATCTGGGTGTTTTCTCTGCATAGCTTCCAATATCTCTTTTATTCGCCAATTATTAGGTGGTATTGTTTCAAAGTACGGTAAAGGCATTTCATGCGTTGTGAGTGTTGCCCAGTATGTTTTTGTCAAATGCTGGTGGAAGAATGACTTCTTCTGCCAAGACACCATCTGGTAGCAAGTCATTTGAGCTGATGCCTGGCACCACAGGTAATGTAACGTTGTTGTTGCTCAGATTGAAGGTGTGAGTTTGGAACAAAAGCATGAGTTGCTGTAATTGGGAGGCGAATGCATTTGTGTAGTCCGTTGTGCGCAGGACAGTTGTTGAAGAAAGTTGGTTGTGGCGACTATGATTTCAACTCTTCTTTCAAATAAAGGGGTGCCATCGCTAGAGCATATCATGTTGCTACTGGCCTTGCCTGGGTAGATGCTCATTATTGACTATCTACCCGATTACTGAATGGTGATATCATTGAGATGGTTGATTAAATGTAATAGATGAAATGTTAATGTGATGAGATTTGGAATAACTACCTTGGCTCATTGGGGCCCTTGCTGCCTTTTTTATATCTAGTTACTTGCGGATGCTGAGTATTGTTCCGCCTGAAAGCATCTTGTATGCATAATGCAACGTTTGGAAATGCTACTATAATAATGATTTAATTGGAAATATTGTGCTGAATGGTTGGCACACAAAGGTACTTACAGCTGGATTATGTATTGAGGTTGCATTGCTTTACAAAGCAAAGCGCTTGCCACAGGAGTGACATGCACGATACAACCAAGTAATTGAGAGAAAGCAGAGATTGATAGTAATTGAGCTAGAAAGAAAGAAGGAGAGAAAGAGCTTTGATCCAATTTCTATCAGAATCTATTACTATTTAAAGACATGATATCATGCAAGAAAAATAAATAAAACAGGGCTCAAGGTTTAGTATCATTTGAAGATTTCAGCTCATGATATCAGCGGTAGAGCGAGCCGCCTGATCGTATAGATTGGTTTCCACTGATACGAAGCGTAGGTCAGGAAACCACCCAAATTGCGGAAAGGCTCGTATCATTATGTAATGGGCAGTGTCAATCGAGGATTTATCAGGAACATCGCCAGTATACCGTGCGGGTACTTGAGATCACTTCTCCTGAACATTGTTACCGGACTGTTATTGCGTATAAGTCATGCCTTCTCTCTATCTCCAAGTTGCGATTCTCTTTTGATATCTTTCACATCTTTTACAGTCTCTTATTTTGATCAAGCTTGCTGACTAGTGCTTCCAAGTACCAACATTACCTGAGGTATACTGGCAATGTTTGGCAGAGATGATGCTCCCAAAGCAACCCGCCACGAACGATGCGACACGCAATTATGCAGTAGACTCCACCAAGATGTGAAAGCCTTTGCAAGCATTCCAAGAGGCTAAAATAGACGCCACGAAGCACAACAAAATAGCAAATAGGTAGACAGTTGTGGAGGAGAGCCCTTACGAGATGTGATGGTTCCCTTTGTAGGATGCCAACACCTCCACAAAGCATCAAGAGAAAAGGCAAGCGGAACGATCTGTATAGTCGACTACTATCGAGCCAAAGGACAAAGTTGACCGATTGTTTATGGGTGCTGATGATGAATTGAACCTGCCGAGCCTAAAGCGTGCAGTAAGAGACTGGAATGATAATGCTCATCACGTCAACGAGCTGCATAAACAGGGGTAAGTAGGATAGCTATCTGTATGCAAAGCTCTAACTAACACGGCACAGCTTGCTATATTACAGTATCTTGGACTACATCACGAGTGACAATTCTGCTAAAATCCACAATATCCGGAAAAACAAGTACTCGCTAGCAACGCACTACTATAGCAGTTTCCAAAATGACCTTGATGAAGCTATGAACGACGACTGTGATAATGTAGAGAGATATGCTAGGTCAGTGATTGGAAACAAGGTACGTGCGTCAAATAGCATACAAGACATGTCCTCTAATTTATCCTTCTCTTTAAAGATTGAAAGCTTCATCGAAATGATAAAAAAAAAGCCATGAAAGCTAGAAGAATTTCTTGAGAACTGTGTCTTTGATGTAAGGTGAATCATGCCTTGTTGGTAGCACACTCGATACTAACACAGCTTTCGATCCTTGGCTGACTAGATGAAGACATGGATGCAAATCAATACACAATGCTTTCCTTTGCAATTTGCTCAAGTATTCCAAGAAAGACATGGTCATTCAATGGGTTACTCTTATACAATCCCTATATTCTTGCAATTGCTTTCAACGATCATCTACCCCACTTTCAAAGCTAAAGGTAATGTACACATAACGGTATTTTGATATTTCCTTCCGGATGATGATCCAACAGTTTGTCTCTTTTACCAACCAATAGAACCATCTGACTGAAAGCCATAACAGTATTGCTAGAGGCCTGTCAAGCTTATTTAATGAATCTCAAAACACAAACAGCAGCCATATGTGTCGCCTCAAAAGAGACAAAAGTGGCCAGAAGCATACAAATACAGTTTAGAGTAGGCCAGTGATCCAAGAAAGGCAAACGGCATGGTGGCATAGTGAATAAAGGCCTAAATAGCCCCCCTTCTTTTTCCTGTCGTACATGTATACAACTTTTACACGTTTCGCTCCAACAGTGTGCAACATGAGCTTTCAAATTAAGGTTTATTTGCTATTAATCTTGTGCAATCCTGTAATTTTAGTTATTAAAATGAAGAAAAAACTCGTTTTTCTCCATTTACGGCCTTTTTGTCTTTTTTCTGCATGTTGATTCTACACTTTACTTGCTTTATCGTATGGGTTTCAGCGAGTCTAGTGCTTGCTCAAGAAAGTGCAGGCCCAGCACAGCCAGAACTGGTGGACTCTAGCAACTACATTGTTGTGTTTAAACCCAATGTCAATTCCCTAAAGATCAGCAACCAGATACAGCGCATGCAACTGCACCAAGTTGCCTCTAATAAAACCATCGCATCGTCATCCGCATCAGCACCCGCATCAGTAAATACAACATCACACTCTTCCAACAGCAGCAGCAGCTACAGTAGCATTGGCAAATTCAGATGGTACTCGGCACGATTCCACACAGAAGCCATAGAGCACATGCTGTCCACAAACACATCGACTACGACAACAGCAAACAACATCACATTTAACACGGATAAAAATGATGCCGTGCATTACTACGTCAAAGATGCCACCTTTTCACTGCAGGAATTCATACAGACCAATCCTCCAAGCTGGGGCCTCGACCGAATAGATCAGCGTCAGGGCACGGATGGGCGCTACAAGTTTGCCACCGACCAAGGCCAGGGTGTCACCATCTATTTGATGGATTCTGGCATTCGCCAAGATCATACCGATATTGCAGGCCGAGTCAAGATTGGCAAAACTGTTGTTGGCGATGAGAACGATCCTTCAGATGCCAATGGCCATGGTACCTTTGTTGCGGGTGTCTGTTGTGGAACGAAATATGGTGTTGCAAAGAAGGCGGAGATCGTCTCTGTAAAGACACTAGATGGCCAAGGCAACGGACACCTGTCTGACGTTCTTGTGGGCCTAGAATGGATCGTTCAGCAGCACAAGGCGACTCCCAATGCAAAGAGCATTGTCAAGTAAGCCCTGAAATCAGAGTCTTTATTCATACAATTTTGCTCATATTAGATGCACAGTTTATCATTAGGTGCACTGTACAGTCAAGCTACCAATGATGCCATTCAAGAGGCCATCTCACTGGGCATCCATTTTGTCATTGCTGCTGGCAATTATGGCGAAGATGCTTGTAAATACAGCCCTGGATCAACACCCGGTGCAATCACTGTAGGTGCGATTGATGAAGATGACTCTGTTTCTTATTATTCAAACTTTGGAAAATGCGTCGACATGTAAGTTTACATGCTCCATGCTTTTATCAATTGAGTAACGACTCACATCTCTGATAGATTTGCTCCGGGAACAAACATCAAATCCATCTGGTCGACATCATCCAGTGCAACTCATACCCTTACAGGCACATCCATGGCAGCTCCTCGTACGTATATCATCCATTTGCATTCAGATCACTTTACTCACATTGATTAGATGTTGCTGGCACTATGGCCATCTTTCTTTCTCAAGCCAATTATACCCCTCCTCAATTACAGAGCTATATCAAGAGAGTATCTTCACTCATGTCGCAAGACTTTACCATCAACAATACTGGTTCATTTTACAACGAAAACAAGACAGTGTTGGATAACTCTATCAACACTGGTTACAAGGTCAAGGATAGACTGGACCAAAAGACGTTGGTCAACATTCTTTTCAGTCATCCAAATGACAGCACGCCATTCTGGATTTATGGACAATCGTTGAATCAAGCATCAAGCACACACACCTCAAGCATTCAACCTGTGTTTATGGTGCTACTATTTATTGTTACATTCCTCGCTTTATAGACAACAATACAATAAATTGATACAAGCTTGCAATGTACTTTTTGCACGCCAAAAAAAGGTGGTCGAAATGCATGGCCAAACCATGTATCCCCCCCTTACTTTAGCCCCAAAAAATTTCTTCAATCTGTATTTGTTGCCCAAGCAAAATACTTTATAGACTCCAAATACCATCATTAGATGCACAATTGTGCTCTCTACATTTTTCACTTAATTCAGTACTTGCTTTACCTAATACGATTTTTATAAATTCCCATATTTATGCAATTCTCCTTATGCCACGCTTTACTGCTATTTTAATGTCCGCCTAAATGTCTCTAATTTTGGGCTCGATATTTCAATCGTTGATTTCTCATCCAAATAAAACGATATAAAAACAAAACAAACTCTTGTCCAATATAGGGCACTTTGTCTAACTGTTGCGCTAAAGAGCTAATGTTCAATACAATTTTTGATGGAGATATAGCAATCCAAAGTTTTGGCTGATTTCAGGGCCCGATGAATATGGTTATATCACATTTCAGCATTGATCAGATATGATAGTTCGCAACCTTACTTGAAGCAGTAGTGGCAGCTTTAGTAGAACTAGTTGCATGTCATGTTTTTTCCATCCTCACTTCCATTGTAGGTGGAAGAGGTATTTGGATCAACGAACTTGATAATCAGCAATGCTTTATGCATCCCTTACACTTAAAATATTGTCATGACGTTGCTCGGCTGTCATCACCTTGTGAATGCCAGTGATGTATAATGCGAATGAATGACGCTGATCCTGATCCTTATATTAATCCTCCAAATTGCAACACTTGAATATCGTTTTTTTACTTCCATTTACTCAATAGTCTAGAGATCCCATTTTGTCTGAACAGCTCTTGGAGAGGAGGGGCCCACTCCCCCGCCAAATCTTCAGACAAATTTCCTCGATTTCATTGGCGTACCTGATTTAAAAAGTATGTCTCGCGCGTCTTCTTTTGTATACTCTTTTTACCATTTTATCATTCTTTTCTTTAAATAACCCTATTCACGAATGCAAAGCTCAAATCCAAGCTCTTGATGAAAAGCTTCACTTCTGGGGTTTTTCAATGCATTCAAAGATCAGTTCTTCAAGTGGCATCCTAAAAGCATTTCCCAAAGAGCATTCGTCGCATTATGGAAATCGAGTCTTTCATTGCTCAAAACAGCGTCAGAAACAGTACTATCTTGCAAAGCAATGTTTTAATAAGATAATTTGTACTGACAACCATATTTTTAGGGAGGAGACACTGATCGCAGAGAGTTAGCTGTTATTGCTAACGCCATTTGGGAAGACATTGAAAAAGTAGGTACCATATAAACAACAATTAGCAATATGTTTTAACACATTTTAATCCAATTGAACAGAGTCTACAAGAGGCTGATGCTTTGAAAAAAAAAGAAAGGACACAACTTGAGGTTGCGCCCAAAGAAGAAGGTCAACCTCGATGAGTTTATTAACACTGCAACAACAAACGCAGCATCGACTGTGCAACAACCTCTCACTGCTCCTCGTGTAAGTAGTTTATATATACAAAACTGAATCTATATTAAATAGGTATTATAGGCTTTGATGCAACCAGTGGTTATGGATGGAGTGGATATCGCTACTGTTTGTAGTGATTGGAAAATCAAAGCGGAAAAAGTCTTCAACACACCGTTTCTGAAAAATTAGCCATACAAGATGTATTTTTTGTGGGCGGTGATAACCGACATCTTCAACAGATGAAGGTCCTAAACATTCTCAAGATCGAAAATAGCAAAAATTTGATGTCTTCAACAGACATCAAGCTCGTTAAAGAAGTTGTGAAGGTAAAATTAATCGGAAGCAAGCATTGAGTAATCTCCTAAAAAAGCTTGTTTACAGAAAATGAATGCCACGCCATCTAAGAAGGAAGAGGCACAACTCAGTGTGCTTTCGCACCTTATGGTGGATTTAAAAAATCCTACGGCAACTGTCTTGTTCTCCTTGTAAGTTATTTTTTTTTTTTTTTTTTGTGGATGATATTGTTTTATTAGGGTATTAATTAGAAATAAAACAAACGCATCAAATAAG
>JAXQGS010000249.1:0-24029 GCA_037040325.1 Mucor sp. M7501 | reverse complement strand
AGGGGGGAGGGATCATTATATATAAGAACCCCCCCTTTGCATTTCATTTCATTCAACATCATCCTTCTCTTTCTCTTTGCAACTGTACATAATAATAAAAATGCATCACTCTTCTCTGTTTGATAGCCCATCTTTTCTCCAAAAGATTTTAAAAAAGAAATCCTACAATCGACCACTCTACACATCCGACATCGTCGCTGAAGTAGGTCCATGGAAGAAGCAATTTCAAACTGCTTCCAAGGTAGCTCAGGCCGCCTACAGCAACAGAAAGCCCAAAACTTACAACATCCGTCAGCCCGAACTGTCGCCATCCACCTCCACCATCACCACATCCTCGCTGCTCTCTGACTCTGCCATCATCATACCAACACCGTCATGCTCCACACCATCACAGCACCATCATCACCAGGCACCCGGTGCACCTGCACCTGCTGGACCACCACCCTCACGCAAAAGACCTCTCAGCTCGGAGATCCTCATCAAGATTATGGATCAGAAACTAAAGCAGCAGCAGCAGCAGCCTCTGTTGATGGCACCCACCATGACCAAATCCACATCGGCATCCACCGTCAACACCTTTCATCAGCCTCGTCTAGCAGCCAAGATCCAATCCACCGTCAGAAGAAACAGCCATCGCCACCATCCTCGCACGCACCCTTCCAGCAATACCGCCGCTGCTTCCGAACCACCACACCAACGCAAAAAGTCCATGGAAGCACAACCACAACCTTATGTCCTGACACTCAATAATGACGAACAAGATCGCATGGTGGCACAACACTATCTGTTACGGACAGCCTTTGGATCCGACTTTAACGCACCACTGAAATCCCAATTGCAAAAGGGCATTGTGGTGCTGGACGTGGGCTGCGGGCCAGGCACATGGACCATGGAGATGAGCACGGCGTTCCCCAAGTCGACCTTTATCGGTATCGATCAGAATGCATTCTATCCAAAGGACATCAAGCCACGCAATTGCCATTTTAGAACATGCGGTTCGCTGGTGGTTACGCATATTGCACAAACAATCAACTTGCCATTTCCCGATAATAGTATAGACTACATTTATCAGCGCGACATGAACTGGGCTTTCACTGGACAAACATGGCAGCCATTGTTGCTAGAATACCAGCGCATTCTAAAGCCTGGCGGCTGGATCGAGTGTGTGGAACCTGATCTTGAAACACAAAACAGTTTGGAGCAAGAATGCATAATGAATGATAAACGTAAGTAGGCGCTATCTATAGTACATAGACACAAGTACTAACTACCCCCCCTCTCTGCAGTGATCAATGGCTTGTCCATTCGCCAACAAGACCCTTATGCCGTCCATCGTTTGCCTACCATGCTTGCCATCAACGGGTTCAAACGAGTGGAGGATTGCTCTCAAACATTCCCACTGGGCTGGGGATCATCGCACTCCAACAACAACAGCATCCTCGAGGAAGACGAAGACGAAGACGAACAAGACGCTTCCGAGAAACCACTGCCCAAACCGCCACAGCCAGACCACTGCTCTGAATTTGCTCGAGCCATGTCAAGCCAGTATCTGTTCCTGCTGGAATCCCTCAAGCCTTGGCTCTCCCATGTCATGAACCTGAACCACGAAAAATACGACGAATACATTTCTGGCTTGCCAGCAGAATGGAAGCGCGCTAAAACCTACATTAATTGGCACTGTATTATTGCACAAAAACCATATGTCTTATAAATAAACCTGTATATTTTATTACCACACTACTAAGATGATGACTGTGTGAATACCAATACAAGCATGGCCATGTTCATGGGCCAGTACACTGTGCAACAAAACGTCAGGAACCAGGATCTTACAATTTGGTAATCCAGCATGAGTGTGGATAGGATATCCGTTTGGGGCAGACCAGACGTGAAGCTGAATACGTACAACAGGCCCATAGGACTCAAGCCCAGCAGGACGGCCGTTTGCACGCACTTGCAAACAGCGTTTGAGGAGGGGCGGATGAAGCTGTAGGGTACCACAGTCAGGATGGCTGTTGCAATGCCCAGTGTGAAATTCAGGAGTGAAACAGTTGCGATCACCAATGCACTTGCTGCAAGACAGAGCGATTTAAGGATAGTGCCATCGTGTTCCACAGAGGGTTGTTTGTTGATCCACACGACGCATAAAATGACTGTTGATAGAGCGATAACAGAGCAAGTGGTGTACTGCACAGTGATCGCCTGTATCATCTCAGGAGTCAGTACTATATACATTATCATATTACACACTCATGTTACCTCGGCTTCTGTAAACTGGCTCAAATACTTCCATCCAAACGAAGGCTGCATCAGGTTGAATATCACAATGCCTGCCACATGGGTAATTGTCAGCACAGTGAACGCAAACAGCGTGTGTCGCTTGCCCAGGGAGTACGCTGTGGACACATCTGTCTTTTCTGGCTCAATGGGCTTGGTGCCCAGGTAGTAGAGGGCCAGGGATTGAAAGATCAGGGCGCACGCAAACAAGATGACAGGCGGCATGTACTGGCTGATGGAGACGTAGCGAGCAGGCTGGGGCAGCAGGTAAAAGAAGAACGACTGGTGAAAGTGCTCCAGCAGGTTGTTGAGACTACGGAAGGTGGATTCCACCAGTCTGCCTATGCGGTTGAATCCATACAGCTGGCCCAGATGCTCGCTGCCCACAATACCATGGATGGTCACGGCATCAATGGTGTAGCGAAGGTAGAGTCCAGAATCGCTGGATGGGTGTCCCAGCACCAGGTACTTCATGCTCTGCAGCATGTGGTTCAACGACCCCAAATAGTTGCTATACGCATGATGCTCAAACGGATGCTTGACTGTATCATGCAGCGTAATTCGAATGGGTGGATGTGTTCTTGTGGCTACGGCTACGATGGTGTTGATTAAATCTAGATTTGGCAATTGTCCGTTCACGCCCTCTCCATGCAAATATTTAGTCATGGCAACTCTATATTAACTTAAAGGTCATACATACCAAAAAAGATGCCCATCGTTTCATAATCCTGGGTTCCTGGGAAATCCAAATTGACAACGCCCTGCACAGCACCTGATCTGGGCATCACGACAGACTCAAATTCATCTGTGGTGCCATGATAGGCGTCCAGCCAAGCTTGCGTGCCCACTGTACCCTCATCTGTCACTAGCAAAATCACATCCTTGGCCCAGTAGACATTCCTCTTGAACAGCTTGGCTAATGACAGTAGGGAGGCAATGCCATTGGTGTTGTCTATGGTTCATCATTAGTGGATTGGACTATAGTACTGCATTACTATATATATACATTCTCCGGTTCTTGATTTCCATGATGCACTCAGAATAAGTGCTTCTTTGCCATCACTGCGAGGAGCTCTATTAATAGCAAATGCATTCACACCCTTTAATCAATTAATAATTTTAGTCTTCATCATTGGGGGGGGGGGTTACTCTATTGCCACTCACCTTTTTAGGCTCTCTTCCCTTGACCTCAAAATGTTGAATTGTGGACACAAATCCTGTACGTCTGAATTCTTGATGAATGAATTTAGCTCTCCTACATAAGTCATTTAGCATGTGTTGTACTATTGTTGTTTTTTCATGCAAATCCATTACATTTCGCTGTCCTTGTATTGAATATCCATCAGTTTATCGCGGTAGTCTTCTGCAGTGCGAATGTCGTTGAATCCATAATCTAAATTAGCCTGTTGTGCGTAATTTTGTAAGCGTCAAGCTTGTCTTTTAGCCAGGAACACACTTACTTGTCCAGGTAATAATGCGTTTTCAGAGATATAGGTTCGTTTATTGTATCCATCGTAAGGCAATACCAGCAGCCAAGCAACACCAACGACAAACAAGAGTATACTGCCACACATGCGTAAGTTGCTTGTCGTTTCCACACTACCAACATGATCACTTTTTGTTACCTTAAAATGGGTATCGATTGCTGTATGATGCGCAAGACTTTGGCGCGTTTTACTGGATCAATTGTCTTGGTGTTGGCTTTCCTCGCTGCCCATTTCTCTTTTATTCTATTCAAGAGCATGCTCGTCTTGTAAACAGTTATAAAATAAAATAATAAAAAAGGGCCACGAGCTTCACATTTGATGCTTTTGCAATAAAGATTATTAGGTTTCAAACGCAGCGCCATCATCGTGTAGTTGATAATTGACAGGTCTCGTCGTTAAATGCCATGCTATTCACTGCTGTAATACACCTTCCAAGTAGAATGCTTCACCCAACAAGCAGTACTTTGTTTTCATGTAGTTAGCAAGAGCTACGTTCAGTGGGAAGAGACCTCAATGTTCAATCTTCAGGAGCGACGTATCCAATGGCAGAGGAGTCCCCTCTATACACAAAATGTATCTTCATGTAGAGCATAAGCAACATTCGTTCTCTTTCAAGTCAACAAAAGCATGCGGGTTGAACATAGTTCTTGAATATAGACTCATATGTGCTTGGCAGACCCTGAATTCTGCAATATTTTGTGTTGGATCTGCCTGATTGTACCTGAAAATAACAACCTGACTTCCTTGTGGTATTCTTATCAAGAATAATTTAGTTGCTGTTTCAATATAGTTTAAGCCAAATGCAATAGAATTGCATTAAATCATTTGTCTATGTAGCCAGCATTGGTTTCATTCAACATAACTTGGCAATCCAATAAATGATATATATATACTGCACTTAAGCTCGGTTAGATTTTAGCATTGTAATCTGCCTGCCTCTTTGTATTTAATCTGTATAGTTAACCACATTCAAGTTTGCTTGGGTACCATAATACGACAAATTATTATAATGTATGCTGCAAATCTTTACTCTAATCGTTCAAGTACAAAAGAAGTAGCATATGAAGGGGGGAAATTGCGTGCATGATTAGCTCGATGAGTGTCGCTCATTGCGTTTCTAAAAAGAACAATGCTATAGATTACATGATACTAATCGCTATTCGATCTACATGCTGCTTAATGCTACAGTAGCACTACTCGTTTGTTAATGCACTAATAAGACAAGACATAAAGGGGCCAAAATTCCCTTTTGGCCTACTGAAAGCACACATGCATGTAGCAGAATATGTTTGAGCAAAAATTACACGGCAGCTTTTCAGCCAGAAACCAGATGAATCTATCTCGTGTTGTTGATCTAGTCCAACTGAAGTTTACATGGGCTCAATTTATGAATACTCAAGGCTCGCAGTAATATCATAGGTCCATAGCCAGAAGGAGATAATCGATCATCGTCCACGGAATAACAGCACGCATGATTTTACCTCTTGATCTTCTTGCAAGTGTAAGGGTACTATACACTCCTTGCATTTACTTGTTGATTGAAGCTGGATGCCTTCTTCCAATGCCATATAAATACTGCCGTGTTTTGTGCCTCAAGTACACCATCATCCATCAAGATGCCTTCCTACTTTTTATTGACCTTGACTTTTGTCCTTGTAGCTCTCTTTGCTACCCAGCAAGTATCCGCTGTTCCTGCTCAAGATCGACAAGCTTGTATCGAGAGAGCTTATACTGTCTTCGATGAGAGAACCAGAGGCGGATGTAAAGGATATGGTGACTCTTACTGTAAGAAAGTGATCGTTGAATATTCCATCAATGTGTTAAACTCTCAACTCAACAACTGCGAGCGTTCTGATTATGCCACATTGTGTCGCATCACTCCGGGTGGTTTCTTTTCGGGTGGTAGGTGCCATTCTTTTCTTACTGAAGGTGGCGAGTTCACACGAGCTGAATGCAAAGCCCGAGCAAGCAAAGACTACCGGTTCCGCGCTCAAGACGGCACAGAAACCGTCTTTAAGGCTAAAGATTCAAGATGCATTTATACTAAAGATTACGATTGCAGCAAATTATGTTGAGCATTAAATTTCTCTTTATAATAAATAACAACCTATACAAAATAGCTTTTTTACAAGTGATGTTATCTTGACATTTGAAACGAATTACAGTCCAAGCTCAAGATTAGTAAAGGGGAGCACCACAACCGTGGTGCTCTGTGCATTTGTATTCAGATGAGCCAGTTTTTCATATGCTTTGAGAGTTTTTAAATGGGAACAGATGCTAAAACTCAACCACTCTACATGTGGTAGCACTGATCGTGCAGATCCAAGAATTGCCTATTGTTTGAGGTCTCACTTGAATCAGTAGCATCAGTCCTCATGGAGATAGACAGCCGAGAAAATCATTCCCAGCCAAATGGACCAAAAGCGATCGCTCAAGGCCAACTTTTTCTAGGTTGCTGCAAATAAGATACTTTTTGTGCGCCAGCATTAGCCATACCACGCCCTAAATTTATTTTGTGGAGAGGAGCACCACATGGATGTTTCCGTGGTGTTATTGAGGAAAAACGTGTTTTTGCCACTGTAAACTTCAATTTGGCAGTAGAAAAAGTGATTTTGTGAAGCCAGCATTGGAGGGTCTCAAACGCGGGCTCATTTTGTAGGCCCAACATAGGAGAGCAAAATAAACTTATTGGAAAAGCCGGGTTGATTTGACAGTTGTTGGAATAATAGCGTCGAAACACTGCTCTTTTTTTATATGGGTTTCGTTACACTTTACTAGCCGACTCTTTTGACAATCAATGTAGTAGCAACGTGAAGTTTGTTTACATTACTATAAATTCCTCCAAGTGTGCATGGATTGGTATTGAATTGAAAGGTCTAGTAGCATGAATAGGAAGTGTAAAAAACCTGTGGCTCTTTACTGCTTTTCGCTGGTATAAATTGAGCAGCACAACTTTGAAGCTTTGCCAAACTGCAACAAAACAAGATATAACCAAGCAGCTTTAATTACAATGCTTCGCAATATCTTATCTATCAATCTACCACTCGTAGCTAGGGTTGAACTTATATACAATAAGCGATACATCAAGAAAGCCTTGCTGCTTGTCCTTTACTGCACATGTCCCACTTGGAAAATTGTACAGAGTACCATACAGATATTTACCCCGTTAAATGTCGCTCATATCATTTCCAAAAAAAAAACCAATGCTATACGTGATGATAGACGTTATTTGATCTACATGTTGTTTAGCACCATCATATCACTGCTCGTTTATTGATGCACAAAAAAGATAACGAAGTGAGCGATCCAATATGCCCTTAAGGATCTACTTGAAGCATATATGCATGTAGCAGAAAAAGCTGTTTAAGTTCAAGCACGAATTGCATGACAAATGTACAGGCAAGATCAGACTCATATCTGCTCATGAATCTACCTCGTTTTATTGCTGTAGTCCAACTGAAATTTACATGGGCTCAATTTATGAACACTCAAGGCTCTCAGTAATATCAATCATACGTTCATAGCCAGGAGGATATATTGTTGATCATCGTCAATAAATTATAAGCATGCATAATTACCTCTTGATCTTCATGCATTTGTAAGAGCGCATGCTCCTTGCATTCACTTGTTGATTAGGGTTGGATGTTGTCTTCGAATGCTATATAAATACGGTTTTGTACTTGGTAGCTCAAGTAAAACATCATTCACCAAGATGCCTTCCTACTTTCTATTGACCTTGACTTTTGTCCTTGTAGCACTCTTTGCCAACCAACAAGTTTCTGCTGCTGCAGTTGTAAACGAAAAAGCTTGCGTAACGCAGGCTTATAAGACCTACGACGCTTTGACGAAGCCTGGATGTGATATCAATGATGGTGAAAAGTCCTGTAGAGACTTGTTTAATTTTGCTATCAAAAGCTTGAACGTAGATCTCGAAAAATGTGCGCGCTCTGATTATGTCACACTGTGTCGTATCGTTCCATCAGGAGGTTTCTTTTCGTTCTCCCACTGCTCTTCTGTTAGTGGTGGTGGCAGGTTGACAAAGGCCGATTGCGAAGCCGAGGCAAGCAAAGATTACACGTTCCAAGGTGAAAACGGATCAACGACCCTATATAAGGCTGGAAATTCAAGATGTATCAATACTATTGATTACGATTGCTATAATTTATGCAAATAAGTATCAACAATAAATTTTCTGCTTAACAATCTTTATAAACATGTATCTTGTTTGTTCTCTCTATCTCTTGATTAATATACGGTTTCAATAGAAGAAAAGCAAATTGGCGTTGTCAACGGTGTACAATAGCATGCATGATATAATGATCTTTATGCATTTTCAAGAATGCAGCTCCTTGCATTCACTTGATGATAAGGGCTGAATGTTATCTTCCAATGCTACACGGTATATAAATAAGACCGTATTTTGTAGCTCAAATACAACATCATCCATCAAAACGCCTTCCTACTTCTTATTGACCTTAACTTTTGTTCTTGTGGCTCTCTTTGCCAATCAACAAGTTTCCGCTACTGTAGTTGGCGATCAACAAGGTTCTACCAAGCGAGACCACAAAGGTTCGTCGGCACGTTCGTGTAAAACCATAAACGGCGAAAAGATCTATAAATCGAACAAGCTCCCTCCTCCTTGATGCTGGGAAATTCAAGATGCATCGATACTATTGATTACAATGGCAATATATTATGTGATTAGTGTGTAGCAATAAATTCATTTTTTATACATACAAAATAGCTCTGTTACAGGTGATTTTGTATCAGGGCTATTCAATCCATCTGCCTTGTTGTATTTGACCTACATACGTAAACATGTTCAAGATGGCTGGATAGTCATACTATACCACCATAACTTAGCCTAATGTATGCCGCATATCTTTGCGTTGATCGTCCAAGTAAGTCCATCTGCTGGAGTAGCATTTGAGGGATTAAGCTACACAGATAATTTACCCCATTGAATGTCGCTCATAGCATTTTCAAAAAAGAACGATGCCATATACGTGATGATAGCCGCTATTTGATCTACGTGTTGCTTAACCCTGCATTATAGCTATTCGTTTGCTGATGCACTAAAAACACAACAAAGGATCTACTTGAAGCATATACTGCCATGTACGTAGAAGAAAAAGTTGTTTATGCTTAAACACGAATCACATGGCCAAAAACAGGTTCATGCTTGCTCATGAATTTACCTCATATTGGTGCTGCAGTCCAACTAAAGATCATCAGTAGTATACCTATATAGCCAGGACGAGATGATTGATTGTTGTCAACGGAACGATACTTCTATATCTTTATACATCTGTAAGGACGCTGCTTGTTGCATGTATATGTAGAATGGAGCTGAACGCCTTTTCATCCATATAAATACGGTTGTATTTTTTTATAAGTAGATCAAGTAGAACACCCTTCATCAAGATGCCCTCCTACTTTCTATTGACCTTGACTTTTGTCCTTGTGGCTCTCTTTGCCAATCAACAAGTGTCCGCTGCTGCTGTTGGGGATCAACAAGGCTGTATCACGAGAGCTTATAACATCTATGACGGTTTGACGAAACGAGGATGTAGTAACAAAGAAGGCACTGAAAAGGCCTGCAGAGACTGGTTTAATTTTGCCATCAAAAACTTGAACGCTGATCTCGACAAATGTGAGCGTTCTGATTATGTCACATTGTGTCGCATCGTTCCATCGGGAGGTTTCTTTTCGTTCACTAGCTGCTCTTCTCTTGGTGGTGGTGGCAAGCTGACAAAAGCTGATTGTGAAGCCCAGGCAAGCCAAGACTACATGTTTTACGGTGCAGACGGATCAAAGACCCTCTTTAAAGCTGGAGATTCAAAATGCATCAATACGATTGATTACAATTGCCATAATTTATGTGGTTAGTTTCAGAAATAAAAAATTCCTCTTTTTGACAATGGCTTTACCCCAAGTGGATATGATTATGGATGACCTTATTACTTGTCAGGCTGACAAGGTGTATTTTGCTGTATTAAAATGCTACCACAGTTTAATAATGCTACTGAACTCTTTGGCCTCAAATCTCCCGTTGCATTGACCAACATGTGGTGACACTCCACATGCAGCTTTGAAGCAAAGTAGTGCTCTTTTGTGACCTTTTGTTATGGTGTCCTGTTTGTTCTTGACCTTTTCTTTCTTTTTTTCTTGATTCATACAACAGTTTAATATGGACACAGTGGAAGAGAAACAAGTTGATATCAACATGGAGATGTCTGAAGAAGCAGTAGTGGAACACACCCATGATGGCGATGGTGATGATGGCCAAAACAACGCTGCCTTGACAGTAGAGGAGCAGGAGAGTCAAAAGACAATGCAAGCCTACGACGAACTTTTAGAGATTAAAGAAAAGGTTTGTAGGCGACACTTGTTAAGGGATAGAGCAAGGGCACTGACGTTAACTACTTGATAGTTGATGGAAGACAACACGCAATACGAACTTCACGTCAAGTACATTGCACTATTAAAGCAATTGGATTTGCAGGATCAGCTGGAGGAAGCTCGTGTCGCTATGCATGATATTTACCCATTGACAGAAGCATTATGGCTAGATTGGATCAACGATGCCAAAAAGGATACCAGTGTAGAAGGCCAAATTAAGCTTCTTTCATTATACAACCATGCTGAGCAAGACTATCTATGTAAGTGGGAAAGCAATGCTGTGTGCTTTTCAGCATCTCATATGTATCCTTCTTCTTTTTCTTTTTAGCCATCAACATTTGGAAAGACTATGTAGACTATATTCTCGACAAATTTCACCAAGGCTTCAGCGAGGATATCGTGGATCTCGATGAATCTGTTTCCGAGTTCATTGAACAAACTCGTCAAGATCTATTAAAGGCTGTGCGTGCCACCAGTGCTCATGTCAAATCCAGTCAAGACATCTGGAAGCCGTATTCCGAGTTTGAGCTGGAGATCTTGGAGCGATTCAAGGACGCAGATCAATTGGCGTTGGTGCGAAAAATGTATCTGGATCGACTTGCAGCACTGCACATCAACTGCGAGGACACGTTCAGCGCTTACTCTACCTTTGTCTCCAACTACGACAATAGCAACTACGAAGACACCATGGTCAAGGCCAACAAGATTTACGCCAAGACCAAAAAGGCAGCCGAGGAGCGAGACCAGTACGAAATGCAATTGACTTCATCGGGATACTCGCTCGACGCATTCAATCAGTACATTGACTACGAAAAGCGCACAAAGAACATGCACTCGCTGGTCCATGTTCGATCGATATACGAGAGAGCCATTGTGTATTACTGTACAGACCCTGCCTTGTGGGATGATTACATCTTGTTCTTGGTAGGTGGAAAAAAAAACGAGTTGGATTCTAGTGCGGATGGAGACTCATGCTTGTGTGTGTGTGTATCACATAGATCGAACAAGCCAAAGTGCAGGTATTTTTAGAGACAACCTGTTTGAGAGCTATTCGCAACTGTCCGTGGTCTGGTACGCTGTGGGCTCACTTGGCCCGATTGATGGAATTCGGAAACAAGGAGGATGATCAAATCGACGGTAAATTGGGTTTGCTGTGTGGAGTGTGACACATGGACTCAATGGATTCATTTGCATTAGATATATTCGATCGTGCCTTGTCATCAAAGCCCCTTTTAGCGAGCGTGGAAGATTTAGTCGCTGTGTTGCTTGCAAAGTGTGATTTCAAGCGAAGAAAGATTGACTGGGAAGATGGTGAGTGCATTACATGTTGGTAGCAGTGATGTTGTATTAACACGAACGTACAGCGGACGAGGATGAAGTGATGGACTTGCGAGTGGCATTTGAAGAGAGTTTACAGTACATTTCAGAAGGTAGCTCTACTGCAGCACATGAAGCACGCTCGATCTAACTCTATTGTGTTGTTGTGATACAGCCTTCCCAGATTCAGGAGACCCATTTTACCGCATTGAAAAATACTATGCGTACATTTCAGCCAAACGCTTGGGTGACATGGACAAGGCCAAGGAGATTTGGCAAACTGTAGTGCAACAGCACGGCCTCAATACCGAAGCCTGGATCGACTACATTATGTTTGAGCGAGACCAGGGCCATTACGAAAAGTGCGAGTCGTTGTTCAAGCAGGCCATCCAAAAGAACATTGACAATCCCGCACGCCTGATCAGTGTTTGGTCGTCTCTGGAGCACGAAATTGGTACATTGGCCTCTTACGAAACATCGCTTGTCAAGATCAACCAGAAATCAAAGATACTCGCACGACAATGGCAGGCCCAGTCTCAAAGACAGGCTCAGCAGCAACCACAGCAGAAACAGAAACCAGAGCTGACCGAGGAGCAAAAGACTGCCCATGCCAAGGAAAAGAAGGAGATGGACAGAGTAAGCTTATTCTTGGATATATCCCCATGGTCTACTATAGTCTAACCACCACGTTTGATAGAAAAAGAAGAGTGCTCATCGATTGGCACAAAAGCAAAGAGCCAAGGAAAAGAAAAAGGAGCATGCCACGGAACATGGAGCACCCAAAGAGGCTACTACTGCTCATGTCGCCAAGCAAGCAGCTGATACCACTGTCGAGAAGCCTACCCCATCTGAAGATGCTTCTGCTGCTGCTGCCAATGAGCCAACTCAACCTGCAGCCAATCCACCCACATCTGCCGAGCCAGAGCATAGCACCGAGCAAGACGTGGCCTCTCGCAAGCGCAAACTCTCTACAGACGAAAAGGAAGAGGATGAAAGCGCCAAAAAGCACAAATCCAACGAAAGCGAAACCTTCAAGCGACCCATTGCGCCCTTCAAGGCAAAACCTCGATCCGTTCGACCCAACACAAGACGAGGAAAGTCTGTCAAATTACCGCAAAAGACACTGAGCCGAAACGATGTCCAAACCATCAAAGAAGCAAATGCCAAGGAGGAGGAGGAGAAGAAGCAAGCGGATGCTCCAGAGAAAACCAACGATGATTTCCGTGCTATGCTTCTTTCCAGCAAAAAGTAGTGTTGTTGTTCATTTGACTGGCTTTGAATAAAACCATGACCCACCACCACCAACTGTACAATAGCTTGCGCTTTTTCATCTCTTTTCTTTTTTCTCTACTTTTTATAACCCAACATCGTGTTTGCATAATCCACATGTCGAATGATCATTCCACCAAGAGAATCAAGTGTATCCTGGATGCACACTACAGAATCCCACCGCCTATACTCATGATCTTGATGGGCAATGTGCCTCAAGCATCCAGCTCCATTGAAGACGTTACCGACGACAGCACAGAGGAGTCATCGCACATCATCAAAGCACCTAAAGAAGGTAACGTCATGCGCTTGCAGTCAGAACGGCATGCTCAAGAGACACACATTAGACGGCTGGAACAAGGTGTTTAAAGACGAAGTAGACGAGGTAATCTCACGCAAAACAGCCCTTTACATGATTAGCATTCGCTTACCGTCAAAGAACAGGAGCCTGTGCCGTCAGCAACAGACATGATCACACGCTCGCCTTCACCCAATATACCCATCAGCGACAGCTTCTTGATATCAGCGTCTGCAGGAGGAAAGAGCCTTGTGCTGGCCTACAAGACCAAGTTTGTCATGGTGCAGCTCAACAATGAGGGAGAGTATTCAGCATTGGGCCAAGGCTCGGGATGTCAACCACAGGAAGAGATTACTGCTGTGCTATGCTTGCCCTTGTTTGTGCCATCCACTCGACTCACGTAAGTTGTGTGCGTCCCTATGTGTGAATTCATGTTCTCATATGGATTTTCCCCACTAGTCAAAACTATGTCATGTGTGGTTACAGCACTGGATGGATTCGAGTATTTTCAGATGTAAGCATAACAACCAAGAGCTTCACTTTTTACTCAACATGTACCAACACATAGGCCGGCGTCCTCTTGACAGAACAGCAACTGGAAACATCGCCCGTCTTGACCATGAAGATCAGAACACCACCACCCATCTTTAAAGTAGCCAGTCAACAATTCGTCACAGAAGATGAGGATATCTCGATTCTGTTTGCAGGCAATCGAGTGGTGAGTATTGACGGGCAAAGTCTGTGGATGGTACTGCGCGTGTGTGATGGTCAAAGAGAAAGCGGCATCGATGCGTCGCGCATGCACACGGCATTTACGTACAAAAAGTGGGATCTCCAGCATCAAGATCAAGTGCTCGATATTGTCAGTTTGGGTAAGTGTATGCCATGCCTCTTGATAAGAATCCATACAACTGACACTACCAAACGCAGGTCCCTCGCCGTCTCACTCACAATCACCGTACATTGATCCATCGACTACTATATCCACCGCGACCGTATTTCCATCCAAATCCGCGACATCCAGATACATTGGTGTAGGTGCACATCCCATGTTTACCTATTACGCAACATCAGAATCCAGCAGACCTCTCATGTCGGCAGCTTCCATGGCCAGTTATGTGGTCTCTCGAGTGACATCGCCCGTCTTTTCGTTTGCAAAGTCATGGTGGGGGTCGAGCAGCAGCAACAGCAGCGATAACAACAATCGATTGTCGAGTCATGGAGGACCTACGCCTTATGTGCCCGACATGCGACGTCCACCAAGCCATATAGAGCCAGCTACACCCATCCCAGCCATCTTGTCACTCAACGACACTTACCGCAAGATCAACGCCATCAGTATTTGCCCGCCATCTACCAGCGCCCAGAGACAAACACTGGCTGCTACTTCAGATGCTCTGGGGCGCGTGATACTCTGGGATGTCATTGAAGGTGAAATGATTCGCATGTGGAAAGGCGTGCGTGATGCTGTGTGTGGTTGGGTTGAAGCATTTGAACGAGACTTGTATGGAGGAGAATCCACCAAGATACTGCAGTTTCTGGTCATGTATTCATCAAAACGAGGATTTCTCAAGGTGTTTCAAATGCGACATGGGAAGCAAGTGGGTGCGTATCACGTTGGATCTGGATGGCAACTCGTGCCCTGTGCTAGGGAGCCTCTGGGAAGTAGCATGGTCAATGCGAGTAGACGAAAGAGCTCGGTGGATAAGAGCGAGTACAATGGCTTGTCTAATTGCTTGTTGGTGGGTCCCGACGGTGAAGTGCGAAAGGTGAATTTCATCCTAAAGGATCTGCATCATCATCAGCATCATTCATCAGGCAAACAAAATGCCGTGCCATTGGAGAAATCTGTCGAGTTGGGAGAGCAAGAAGAGAAAGAAATCCAAGAGGCTGTTGATGAGGAGCAAAAGGAGCTACAAGAAGAGAGAGAAGAAGAAGAATAGATTGTCTAATAAACAGTGTAATTTTAATCTGCATCATTTTGACATTTTGGTATACAGTGCATAAAATGGAATGCAAGAGGTCACATAAATTGGCTGGTCCAAAAAAATTTGCTTGACCTTTCAAACAGCCTTCTTTTTTTCTTTCTTTCATCAAACCTACAGACAAATGGCACCTCAAAACAAAAAGGCAAAATTGGATCATACACCAACAGCAGAAAAGCATGAAACTAGCAACGGTACGGCAGCCGAGGAGGAGGATGCTGAGCCTGCTTGGATCCGTTACGAAGATCTCGAGGAAGACGATATCGATGATGAATACAATGATATGGTGATTCAGCAAAAGTTGCTAGTGAACAACGAGGTAACAAGACAAGAACAGGGACAGTTTTCAGCAGCAGCAGAGAAGCTAATACAGACACTAGGATGCTTTGGAACGCATTACAGAAGACATCAAATTGCACGACATGCCATGGATCGAGACATTGACAGTGACATCCAAAGAGCCCATCCAAGTAGCCGATGTGTTTGACGATTTGTTGCGTGAGGAGGCATTTTACAAACAAGCGCTCGAAGCAGCAATCGAGGGAAAGAGACTGGCACAAGAAGCAGGCGCTGCCTTCTTTCGACCTGATAACTTTATTGCGCCCATGCTCAAGGACGACAAGCAAATGGAAGCTGTGCGCCAGCGATTGATTGCCGAAGCTAAAGACGGAGATGAGGACGCATTGCGTAGATTACACATTTTCAACAAGGAGCAAAAGAAGGCGAAAACAAACGAGAGAGCAAAGCTGTTGCAAAGAAGTAGGTGGATTGTGTGAGGATTAAAAGGGGTTGATCTAACCACCGCGACTGTAGAGAGAAAGGATGGAGCTGAAGTTACCCTGGATGATGAATTCAATGTGGATTTGGACGAAGCCGAGAGATTAGCGGCTGCTACGAGCACTGGAAAATCAAACGATGATAGACCTACAAAGAACTATGATAGAGAATCCAAGGTAATTGCTGGCAGTGTATATATATGTATACTAGATGTGTCTTTTTATGCCAACATGACTGTGTGTAGGATGCTAAATATTCCTTGGGCAAGAGAAAGAAGGGAGCAGCACAAAGCAACGCAAATCCTGCAAAGAAGGGCATGTCGCTCAATAAGAAGAGTAGTCTCAAGCGACCAGGCAAAGCAAAGCGTCAAATGATGAGAGGAAGATCTTGAATAAAATAGAGTTAATAAAAAGCAACTTGCTGGTTTTGATGATTCCCAATGCTTTCTCTTCTTGATGGTTGTTGGAACAGATCAAAAGGTGTCTGGATGTGACTATCCAGACATCCAATGTATATAGCAGTGTAAAAAAAGACCGCTTCTTTGCAAAGCCGTTGTCTACTGTAGCGAGACAAGAATTATTCCTTCTTTTAATTGTCAAAAAACATTCGCCTTTAAATCAAGATGGGTATTGTCGAGAAGATCAATGATATCGAGAACGAAATCAAGCGTACTCAAAAGAATAAGGGTGAGTTGTCCCTGCTGCCTTGCTGTTTTTTTTTGCAACACCATCTAAACACTGAGAAAACTTTTTTTTCCTTTTCAATGATTTACAGCTACCGAATACCATCTCGGTCTCTTGAAGGCCAAATTGGCCAGATACCGTGTGCAGCTCTTGGAAGGTGCAAAGACAAAGTCTGAAAAGGTTTGGATAGTCTTTAACTGCAAAATTTCATAAAAGCTCATGCCATTGCTTACATAGGGCGAAGGTTTCGATGTCATGAAATCGGGTGATGCGCGTGTAGTCATGATTGGTTTTCCCTCTGTTGGTAAATCTACACTGTTGTCCAAATTGACACCTACCGAATCTGCTGTTGCAGGCTACGAATTCACAACATTGACCTGTGTTCCCGGTAAATTCACTTATAAGGGTGCCAACATTCAATTGCTCGATTTGCCCGGTATTATTGAAGGTGCTTCTCAAGGTAAAGGTCGTGGTCGTCAAGTCATTGCCGTTGCTCGTACTGCAGATGTTGTCTTGATGATGTTGGATGCTACCAAGTCTGCTCAACAAAGGTAAGACATGTGGATGTGAGGGAGGGAGAGGGAACAAGACATGGATACTAAACAAAGGTGACATGTAGACCTTTGTTGGAAGCTGAATTAGAAGCTGTTGGCATTCGTTTGAATCAAAGCTTTCCTAATGTTTCTTTCAAGATCAAGAAGGCTGGCGGTATCAGTTTTAACGCAACCCTCAAATTAACAAAGATTGATCAAAAGATGGTGCACAACATTTTGCATGATTACAGTATGTGTTGGCAGAGAATGAGTGAGTGGGTGAGTGCATTGAACTCATGCTCTTGTGTAGAAATCTTCAATGCCGATATTGTTATTCGTGAAGACATTACAGTAGATCAGTTTATTGATGTTATTCTCGGCAACAGAAGATACATCAAATGTATTTATGTAGGTTTTTTTTGGTTGATTCAACAGGCAGGACGATATCTAACCACCCATCTGGTAGTGTTACAACAAGATTGATCAAATCAGTTTGGAAGAAGTCAACCGTTTAGCACACGAGGAAAACACTGTTGTCGTGTCTTGTGAAGACGATCTCAATTTGGATTATCTCATTGAGACGATTTGGAGAAAGTTGAATTTAATGCGTGTGTATACAAAGAAGAGAGGTGAATATCCTGATTTCAGCGATGGCCTCATTGTCAGAAACGGAGCCACCATTGAGCATGTTTGTCATGCCATCCACAGAACCTTGACCGATAACTTTAGATATGCCTTGGTTTGGGTAAGTGTTGCAACTACTACTACCATCTCAGAGTGATACTAATACACAACCACATCATACAGGGAACTTCAACAAAACACAATCCTCAACGTGTCGGTATCAATCATTTAGTGGGCGATGAAGATGTTGTGCAAGTTGTCAAGAAATAATAACATAGATGAAATAAAATATCCCGCATTTTCTTGAGTAATGATGTAGTAATAACTTTTATTTAGCTTTATGATTTATACAATTAATGCCCTTCTTTTGATTTTTTTTAAAAAAAAAGACGCATAGTTTAGAAGCTTTCGGCTTCACATTCAACCTCTGAGCGTTCGATTCCTGTAGCAGCAAGCAGCATGTCGACATGTTGTGGTGCCTTGGGGACATCAATGACCAAATCCTCATAGCCCTCCCAGAACTTTTTGAATGCAGCGACGTATTCTTCTCTTGACATGAGCTTCTCCTTGTAGAGTTCGGCAATCATGTCACAGACCACTTGGACATCTTCAGTCTTCTTTTCAACGACATCTAATAATTTGCCAGCAAAAATGACACGATAGTCTGTATGATCCAACTCCTTGACACACTCGCATAGTTCCTATATCAAAACGTGTCAGTTGCATTGCGCTCATCGAACTCTAAAACTGACTCTTTACCTTCTTATCACGAAGACTGAAGTATTCTTCAATGGTACTCTTGGATCTACGCTCAATGAGTTCGTCGCTCAACTTGGGCTTCTCGTCAGCAGCAGCAGCAGCAGATGATGACTCTTCCTTCTTTTCGCTGCTGTCCTCAGAAGATGCATTGTCGCCACCAGAGCGGGGTAACAGTTGTAACTTCTTGCGCTCACCAGAGTGTTCCTCTTCTTCTTCACCACCTAAAGCACTAAACATGTTGGCCATGGATGTGGCAGGGCTGGAAGCACGACTGTCGGCAGGGGCAGCCTTCTTGTCAATGTTGGTCTTGGAGCTGGAGCGAGCCAAACTGGAGAATGGACTGCTGGAGGGACCAAGAACATTGCCTCTTGACTTGCTACGGTCAGTCTTTCCAAAGTTGGCGAGTTCATTGGTGCGACTAGAACGAGGGCCAGCAGTAGGACTACCAGTACCTACAGTGTTCCAGCCATCAGCACTGGCAGCAGGGGTATTACCACCACTTTGGTTATCTTGACTAGCATTGTTGTTGCTGCTATTGTTGTTATTTTGGTTATTGCGAGATGAGTTTTGACGAGAAATGTCACGACCGCCACGAGAGCTTTGACGAGACATGGGGTTACCGCCACCACGAGAGCTACCAGAACGCTTCATGGTTTCCTTTTCCTTTTCTTCACTGGCCTTCTTGGCTTGTTCGTGAATTTGTGCAATAGTGGTAGGAGCAGGTTGGTTGCCACGCTTCAGAGTCCACTTACTCTTACGGAGATCAAAGACATCCAAGATCATAAACTTGACTCTGGAGCTCAAGGTAGAGGACTTGTACATTTCGTTCATTCTTTCAAAGTAGATATCGAGCCATTCCTTGTTCTTTCTGCCACTGGTGTCAAAGGCCTTACCCATGGTAGTCAACATCTTGCACATGGTTTCAGTCTCTTCGTCTTCAGGGTTAGAGGGATCAGCGCAGAGTCTCATCAAACACTCAATCATGACACGGTCAGTCAACATTTGACGCTTGAAGAGTTCACCAATGAATTGCACGAGACCGAGACCTTGACGCTTGGCCTTGGCAGCAGCATAGTATTCGTCAGTCAACATGACTTCAGTAGAAGACTCGTCAATCTTGGGCAAATCGCTCTTCCAGCCCTTTTCAAATTCTTGTTGACAACGGTTCAAGAGGTATTTACGATACAAGGCACCACCAGCAACAGGCTCCTTGTTCTTGTCGAGGATATTGACGTCCTTGATGTTGCTGTCAAGAGAGATAACGTCGTACATCTTTCTACACAATTGTGCCCACATGCTAGCAAAATTGGGCTCATCACAAGCCTTGTCAAAAATGAGTTGAATGACAGTTCTTAGAGACTGGCCATTGTCCTCCTTTTCAGATTGCTTGGCATACTCCCAGATTTGATCAGAGATGGAATCGAAACGTTCAAGTGTCAGCTTGTTGAGGAGACCCTTGATCTTACGAATGATGATTTCTTGAGACACAACTTCAGCAGCTTGGGCCTCAGCCTTGTCAGTAGCGGTAGCAGCAGCTCCGTCAGTAGCGACCACAGTAGGAACCCAACGGTTCTTACCCTTCTCCAAAGGCACAACTTGGTCCAAGGGAATGGTAGGAGCACCGATTTGCTCTCTGGGAGGATGACGACCCTTACCGCCACGACCACTGCGGTTTCTACCGCCATGAGAACCTTGACGTTCCATGCCAGGCGAGTTGGGGCCATTGCTTCCTTGACGGTGAGAGATTTGACGACCACCAGAGAATTTACCCATCTCACCACGACCATCGCGAGAGTTGTTGCGATACATACCATCACCAGATCCACCACCAGGGGTGCGAGGTCCACGTCCACGATCAGAGGTTTGACGACGAGACATACCACGTCTGTTGTTATCATTGCCGCTGGATTCCTCACCCATACCTTGGAATTGAGATAAATCTTCGTCGGTTTCAAGACAGAGCTTTTGGAATTGCATCAAGAAAGCAGGCTCGTATGTAATCTTGCCAGTAGCAGGATCTCTGGCCTTGGGAGCAAGGAACTCGGGAGGATAGTCAATGGAGCTAAAGTCTTCAATGACGGGCATAGGAGGACCCTTGACCTTGGGAGGAGTAGTACCAGTGGGTGTAGAGACGGGGGAATCATGGAAAACGTGAGCAGGAATAGCAGACATATCAAGACGGCCGGGAGCAACACCTCTGGCAACCTTGTCAGCAGTAATAGCAGCAATGCGCTCTTCTTCCTTGGTTTCTTCGGTAGAAGCAGCCTTGGCCTCTTCAGCCTTGGTCTCTTCAGCCTTGGCCTCTTGAGCCTTGACTTCTTGAGCCTTGGCCTCTTCAGCCTTGACTTCTTGAGCCTTGGCTTCCTCAGCAGCAGCAGCAGCAGCAGCAGCAGCAGCCTTTGCATCGGCTTCTTGCTTGGCCTTGGCATCAGCTTCTTCCTTTGCCTTCTTTTCAGCCTCTGCCTTTTCAGCAGCCTTAGCTTCAGCTTCTTGCTTGGCCTTCAATTCGGCCTCTTCCTTTGCCTTTTGCTCAGCTTCCTCCTTGGCCTTCTTTTCGGCTTCTTCCTTTGCCTTTTGTTCAGCTTCCTCCTTGGCCTTCTTTTCAGCTTCCTCCTTGGCCTTTCTCTCTTCCTCTTCCTTGGCCTTTTGTTCAGCTTCTTGCTTGGCCTTCAATTCAGCCTCTTCCTTTGCCTTTTGTTCAGCTTCCTCCTTGGCCTTCTTGTCAGCCTCCTCCTTGGCCTTTCTTTCAGCCTCTTCCTCCTTTTCCTATCAAAGCATATTGTCAGATACTAGAAGGCCTAAAAGGAAAGAATCAATCAACTTACTCTGGGGTTCACAATCTTGATTGCGCGAGAGGGAGTGGGGTTGATCTTGAAATCCTTGGTTTCCTTGGCAACTTCATCGACCTTGGGAGAAGCGTTAGCAGCAACTGGTGAAGCAGCAGGAGCATCTTTGCTAGCAGATGGTGATTGATTGGAGAGGTTGATTACCTCGCTAGTGTTGGGGTTGATGATGGGAATAGCTTTGTTGACAGAGGGCTGAGGAACAAATGCTTGACCACCATAAGTGGGCATAGGCATAGGATAAGAGTTGGGAGCGTAATACTGAGAAGGACGATACTGGAATGTACACATGTATAAGCAACCATACCGATTAGAATGCGAAACAGTTTCAACTTACATATTGGTTATTTTGCCAATTGCCGCCTTGATTAGCATTCATGTTGGGGGATGTAGCAGAAGCCATGTGAGGGGACATGGGCTTTTTGTGGTGAGGAACGTAGCTGGGCTGCATGTTGGGTGAATGCATGTTGTTGTTGTGCTTTCCTTGGTTGCGGTTACCATAGTGACGATTGCCGTAATGATGAGGCTCGGAACCTGATGTGTTTGAGTGTGTAGAATCGCGACGCTGCACAAAGAAAAAAAAAACCTGTTAAATTTCAAATCAACACAACATGATTTTCAATACGTACAGTTGAAGTAGTGTCAGCAACAGGCAATGCTTCGGGGGCAGCTTGTTTGGCATCTTCAGCCTTTGATTCTGTGTTGACGGAACCGAATTGAATCGGTGCTGTAGATGGAGGAAAAGGTGTAAATCGCCTGTACGCAAGAATCCATGATGAAACATTCAACATCTACCTGCATCAGCGGAGGGTTCTCTAGGCAATTGAACAGACGCATTTCTATTAGGTTTGGCAGCAGCGGCAGGTGCAGATTGAGGACTAATTTTCAATGTTGATTGTACACATTAGTAAAAGCTTTCGCTTTGCAAAGATCCAATATCAAATAACATACGAGGTAGCTTGAGCATTCTTTGACAAGGCAGCAGCAAAAGAAGAGGGCGACTCTACCTTTGCAGCTTCTGCCTCTGTAGATTTTGACTCATTAGCAGCGGCAGCAGGTGTCGTTGTGTTGGGTTTGGGCTTTTGTGATTCCAAATTCTGTGAGCTTCTCTTTGCAGCCTGAGCGTAGTTGAACACTGGTTGGGCGTTGGTTTTTTCGTTTGTATTAGGAGATCTATTCATTAGTTGTTGTTTTTTCAAAATTGCATATCCTAGCAGGACCTAAATTGGCTATCATGAAGATATGAGTTGACTGATCTAGAAGGGTTATATTCACATTGACAACTTACTTTGCTAATAAAAAAAAAGAAAAAGAAGAGGAGGGTGCTATTTAAAAGGGTTACGATTAAAAAAGTGCACCGAGCGTCGTTAAAGAAACAAGAAAAGAGGGAATATCAGAAAAAAAAACTTTTGTTGATTGAGCTCAAATAGCTAAAACGAAGGAAAAACAGACGAAGCTGCTCATTACGTGACGTCATGGGAGCTATCAATCTCGAGAAAGAGATGCATCTAATGCATTGGAGTGGATAAATCAACAGATCAGTCCTTGTTTGGCATTACATGAATCTGTATTTCGGAAATTGAGAGTGATTGATTGAGCAAATGTGAGGCGTCAAGGCCAGCAGTTTGATGTGATGTGGATGGGAACGGCATGACATGAAGAGGAAAGCTTCCTCCAGAACAAGCCACCACCACCTCCAATGTGAACAACATTTGAGTTTCAAACAATGATATACATCTTGTTTATACATCCTCCATCAATCGAAGCTGAGGCATTCATCCAGACATGATTGTCCATTGAAACAATGTATATGGATTCTGATGGATCTCTCCAAAATATCTCTTCATCTGACGATAATCGCTATCATCATGTCAAACGTCAAATCTTGATTTAGAAATATGTTGTTCAACATGCAAACATGTGCTAAAATCCCTACTCTAGAAACACTCAGATAACGTAATGTTTATGGGAGCTATATAGCCTATTGAAGTGGCTCTAGTTGCGCTCGATTTCTGCAGAGTGTACACTCAACACTTTATGAGATCATAGGCAATATTGCAAATTCAATTGGGAATTCGATAATGGGTTATTAGTGAATGTCAGCTGATTTTCACTTAAAATGCTCCAAAAGAGCATTCATTCCAAAATTATTCATATAGTCATAGATGTCTCTTGATCGTTCAAGCTATAACAAAGCATTGAAATCGGTTCGTTAGATCTATGCGCAAGCATTTTACAACAATTTGGTCTATCAAGTGGAAAATGTATAGCAAAAGTAACAGAGCGTACTAGTTGGATAAGCTATAGCACCTTTCAGTCCACAATCTCCTCCATCCTTTGAATCAGTATTTCAAAGGCAAACAACACACCTGAAATCGAGGCAATGTCAAACTCGATCCAAGCTTCTTGCGTGTCCCTCTTGTCCGCATAATGTACAAATCTCTGCTAATCGAAAATGCAATTATAAAGCATTTGCATTTATTCCATACTACTCAATTTTGCTCCAAGATGTCTGATCAGTACTCTCTTCCGCATCATTGGGTCTCTCAGCACGCTTTTTGGGTAAATCTGCATAGAAATCCTCTGGGAATTCCGTCTCTTTGATGGACAAAGAGTTTGATAATGTGCTGTTTCGCTAGATGATCAATTACAGACCATCAAACCAGATGTTATTATGCGCAATCTTTAGTGAGCAGCCCTCAAACGTATTTACCACTGTAAAATCAAGACTTTAAATCGCTTGTATCTCGCCAACAAAGCGCGATCTCGGCCTCA
>JAXQGS010000248.1:0-33998 GCA_037040325.1 Mucor sp. M7501 | reverse complement strand
AAATCACTATAAACTGATTATATGGTTTTTACTAGGTGTAGGGCTACTGACTATACTACTTGTTGTACTCTTTTATTATGTATGTATCCAAAAGTATAAAAAAAAGGGGGGGGGGGGAAGGGGAGAAACAAAAGAAAAGCAGCAGCAGCTTTGGTGCAGTACTGTGCTAAACCGTAGACAGAGAGAGAGAAAGAGTGAGTGAGCGAGGGGCTGTGTGCCTATCATTTACCATACTTTAACAGGCTTAATTTAGCGGACGATATAAAATCAATTTGTGTAATGTTTTCCAATAGTTCAATTAGATTGTGTATAACATGATTTTCAATGTCCAAGCTTTTCAAGCTTCAACTTGGCTTCTTGGTCAGTGTTGGGGAGGTAGTAGAGTGGAGGAAGCGCTTTAGTCTTTCTAAACAAGTCGTCCAAGGAGATTTCCTTGGGTGGTTGTGTGGAGGGGGGTATGGATCTGGCAGCAGCAGCAGCAGCAGCAGGTTCGTTTGCTTGTGGTGCTGGATGCGCTTGAGCCTGAGCTTGAGCGAGTTGCTTTGTGATGATTTGGTTGATGCCCACTGTACGCACTCTTCGCTCGTCAGCAGCAGCAGCACTGGGCGATGTGATGGCAGTCGCTTCTCCAGACATGACTCGAGCCAGCATGGCCTCCCAATCCACCTTGATGCGTCTCTCTGCTGCATTTTGCTCAAAGTCAATGATCTTGTCGGCTTGTTCGGATGTGAGTTCTCCGACGGTGAGCAAGCGACCCGTGTCTGCAGGAAATTTGATGCCGTTGACTTGATGGAAAGCTTCCTTTGCCTGTGATGCTGATTCATACTAGGTACATTGTCGTCGTTAGTATAGGTTGATTTCCTTACACACACACACACAGTTGCTGCAGGCACTTACAGTGACATAACAATGTGTCTTTATAGAGTCCATCCAGAATCGTTTCACTGTGCCGTATTTTGCAAGGAGCTCTTGGACATGTTTGATGATCAAAGGTCGAACAAATCCTTTAATGTACAAGGAAACGTGCTCGTTTGTTGCGTCTGATGGTGTTGCCTGCTCTATTTTCAGTCGTTTTTCTAACGGATATAAGGCATGTAAGTACACTACAGGAGCAATTCGTCTCTTTTTATTCCTTACCATCTTCAGGGCTGTCATTCTCTTCTAATCGCTTTCTCTTGAGGCCTGTATCTGGCGAGTCGTTTGCTTGGCTTTCAATGGCTTGTTCAGCAGGCTTCTCGACAGGTGGCTCTTGAGGTGTTTCCGTAAGCTGTTCATCAGGCTTTTCAACAGGTTGCTCTTGAGGTTTTTCAATCATTTGTTCGTCAGCCTTTTCAATCGTTTGTTCATCAGGCTTTTCAACAGGTTGCTCTTGAGGTTTTTCAATCATTTGTTCGACAGCCTTTTCAATCGTTTGTTCATCAGGCTTTTCAATCATTTCTTCGTCAGGCTTTTCAATGATTTGCTCTTCTTTAGTTTCCTCAATCACTTGTTCTGTAGTTTGCACAACCACTTGTTCTACTGACTCTTCAATGACTTGCTCGGCTGGTTTTTGAATCAATTCCTCTGCTGGCTTTTGGGTGAGCTCTTTGCTTGGTTGTGCAGCTACCTGTTCTGCAGGTTCAACAATCAACTGCTCTTTTTGAGATTCTTCAACCACAGTTTCTTGAGTGGCATCTTCATGCACAACAGTAGTAACAGTTGTCTCTTGAGTCACTTGTTCTGTCTGTTGTTGTTCTACTGCGGGTGCGTCTTCATTGGCGACTTGACTGGGCTCCTCAATGACAGGTTCGTTGGTAGTAGTAGTAGTAGTAGTGTTGCTTTCATCTGCTGTTGCTGCTGTTGCTGCTGCTGCAAGTGCTTCTGTTAAACGAGCTACGAGCTCGTCTTTCTTACCTTTGGTTGGTAAGCCTCGCTTGCTTAGTTCAGCACGGAGGTCAACAACCTTTAAGCTGGATGGCTTTATGTCTGACATTTCAAAGAAATAATAATAAAAAAAAAAAAGTGATCAAGAATAGAAACGCGTCTGAGAACTATGCAAACCATCATTTAAAGGCTTTTGTTTGTCCACAATGCCAGTCAGCTTTTTGAGGCGTCGTCACAGTGATTCCATCAAATGTTGTTGATTCGATTCAAGAGACTTTGATTCAAGAGAATTACGATATAACAGACACTATTGAATCCACCAAAGTGTAGTTCCCTAAAATCACTGCTTGAAGTCTCCTAATTTCAATAAAGAGATTAAAGGCACTTTCATATCTACCAGTCCACTAAATTTGAGATTTTGAGGCAGGAATTGCCTAGAACTTGGAATTTATGAGCAAAAGTAAGTGTGTAGATGTTGGTTGGTGTATGTGTCTCAAAGGAGCAATCATAGCTTGATCATTTGCACAACACCTCTAAAATTGAGGCAATGTCAAACTCGATCCAAACTTTTTGCGCGTCCCTCTCGCCCATATAATGCACTACTTCGCTAGATGATAAATTACAGACCATCAAACCAGATGTTGACAAGCGCAATGTTCAGTGAGCAGCCCTCAAATGTATTTGTCACTGTAAAATCAAGACTTTACATCGCTTGTATCTCGACAACGAAGCGCTATTTCGACCTCAAAACAGGTGCCATCGTATTCTACGACTTGACATTAGCTTATGGATCATTTTTCAGCGATTTTTAGGGGATCGAGTTGATGATCGATTTCTGACAAATTTTGCCTTGTACTAGCAAGGGAAAAATGGATGATTTTGAATGATGGACGTTTTCATCTCGAAAATGAAGTTTTCTACTAAGGTGTTCCTATGCTCAAAACAATCGTAGAAACGCATTGGAGTATGTAAAAGTGTCTTTGGATCAATTTACTATAGTGTTTGTAGACCTTTTCTCCGAAAACGTGTTTTACATTTTTTGACAGTAGCTCTCCACAGACTAAAGGGATCGCTTTGAAATCAATACCATTGTATTCCTCGTTCAATTTTGCATGTACAGGTCTAGAAAAATACTTGCTGTTCGAGTAGAAAAATCTTGTGTAATTTCCCTTGAAAGGTTTTTGGATGTCCAGATGGACGATCTGGAGGACCAGTGGCAGCTGCTGCTCTGAAATTCAATCCCAGCCCATGCAGCAGCAGCAGCAGTGTTTTGCCCTAGCAGCTACCGCTTGTATAGTAAAAGACACTATATAGACGTCTAATTGCTTTCGCTACGCTCAATCTCTGCCGGCGTTGCCCTGTAGGCTCCAACAGTATGCTGCTGCATTTTGAAATCTGGCATTTGAGTATATACATGTTAAGAGTCTCTCCGCGTTATTGGGCACGTTTCTTGAGTTCAGATGACAGCTTCGATGAAATGCTCTGCTATGGCTTTCTGGGCCGCATCGACAGGGATTGGCTACATCTGATGAACGATGAAAAAGGCTCTTATAATTGAGCGATTCAAGTCTAATCAGATGTGCTACATATACACTTTCTTTTCCCCCATCAGCCTCTTAAATTGAGTTGCTTATGACTGTAAACTGTACACCTGCATGTGAATTGTTTCTGTTGATAAAGGCGTGAAGCAATCGACAAGAAGAGTCAGACTTGCACTAACGGTGAGCTTCCGCGTGATGTTGGAAATGTAAAAGATTGGCAGTAGGCATTCTTTCTTTCTGGGCTGCTGATGACAGGCCATGTTAGTCTTGAGGAGTCTCAGTTTGAGTTTGATGCAAGCAAAATCCACTAAAAACTCAGGATCAGATCAATGATCTCGACATTGATGTTGTAGCTATGTAGTAGATGTATTCTCAAACGTCATGCACAGACAGTACTGCTAAAAATCAATCACAATAGATGATTGCAAAATACTAAATGTCGCTGCTGACAGTAGAGCTTAGGATTCATCGGGAAGATACTATACAAATCGGTGTTTTTGATGGACTGAGAGAGGTTTGGCATTATGAGCTAAATTAGCCGCACTGTTTGCGTGAGTCTGTATAAGCCTAAATTGGTGCAACAACATCGTTGAAGCACCGTCCTAAAATTAAATGCTTGTGTATCCTTTGGTAGAAATGTAGATCAGAGCAGCGATGACGACTTGTTTGAAAGACAAGGATAGCAGTTACAGTCGTTGGCTATTTCGCTCGTATAGCAACTGCGTATTCGAGTAGAACGAGCTATTTAAAACGCTTCTGGAGTCGCTTGGAAATTAAAGATGTGGCCCTGTCTACTGCAATACATCCAAGCAATGGTACATACTACTGCTTATACCATACTGCGGCGATACTCGACTCCATTACTAACGCTTACATAAAGGAGAGGCCAAAGTAAAGGGGGGTAAACATTCGACATTTTATTGACATTGGGCAAAAGCGGAACCGATTGCGTTACTACTACGTAGTATTACCAGGAAGCTGCTGAGATCTTTTGCCAAAAACATGTGGTTGCTAGAAGATTTGAAAGTCTCTTTGTTATACCATGTTGCTGTGTTTCGATGCTATATTTGGGTTCTCTCGGCATGGGTTGGGTAAAAAGAGGAGGGAAATGGAGGAGGAGGAGGAGCTGAATACATGGAAAGCCTCGATGGTTGTCATTTAGTGATGTTATAACATTGAGAACGAAATCTCGTTGTTGAAATACTAATCATTTTTAATTCATTGGTGCAATTCGCAATGTTGAACCAAGGCGACGCATTTGCCTGATGTCTCCAATGCAGACATGGCTTCCTGCCAGACAGACCTGATCTGCCTTGCTTGATTGTCTTGCTCTTTGATTGACAGAAGCAATAGCTTCCTGGTGACTGGTTTGATGACAAGTTTTTTCTAAATGAACCATTTGTGTGGTTGGGAGTACCAAATAGAAAAAAAAAGGAAAGGGATATCGCCCAGTGAATGATGTATTGCCTTTTCCTCTTTTTTCCTCTTTTACTCTTTTTTTCCAAATTTCAACAAACCTCTTTTTTATATTCTTGTTTTCTTGATTCCATTCAATTAAACATCATCAAAAGCCGAGAAAGGAAGAAATACACTTAAAGAGGAAAAGCGAAGCATTTCATATTTGATAACGCACAGCAATCAGCCTGAAATATAGCAACAACAAAAGAAGAATCATTCTGTAAGTGGGGTTAATTTTATATTACATTGTGCTCTTGCGTATGGCAATTTGGAGGAGGGATAAGGCAAGCATGGCAAGAGAAACAGTGGTAAAGGTTACGGACAAGGAAGGGCATCATATTCATGATGATGCTAGTCTATGGTTGGCATGGGCGGCGGCAGCAACAGCGGCGGCGGCGGCGGCTAAGGACAACATTTCCCGAGAAAGAAAATAGTTCCCATCGCCTTGTATCATGACAAACAAGCTGCATGCCGTGTCCTTCTTTCTCGAGAAAAGCTGAATGGCTGGACATTGACCTGGCTTTTACCACTGAATTACGCGTACTTTTTTTTTTGTTTTCTGCTATTGTTTTCCCCAACATGCGCAAGGGGGAGGGGTCGTTTTGAGAGGAAGGCAAAGATTCTAACATGGCTATAGTAAACAGCAAAATGTCTGAAATAACCGATGTTAATGTGGATTCTATTATCGATAGATTATTAGAAGGTAAGTTGATGACAGAGTGTGCCAAGGACCAGGTTATTCATTCGAGAAATATATACAGTCAGAGGCAATAGACCTGGCAAACAAGTGCAATTGAACGAACATGAGATTAGATACCTTTGCTTGACTGCTCGCGATATCTTCATGAGCCAGCCTATTCTCTTGGACTTGGAGGCACCTATCAAGATTTGTGGTGATATTCATGGCCAATACTATGATTTGTTGAGATTGTTTGAATACGGTGGATTTCCTCCAGAGTCAAACTATCTCTTCATGGGCGATTATGTCGACAGAGGAAAGCAATCATTGGAAACCATCTGCTTACTACTAGCTTACAAGATCAAATATCCTGAAAACTTCTTCATCCTCCGTGGTAACCATGAATGCGCCAGTATCAATCGTATTTACGGCTTTTATGATGAATGCAAAAGAAGATACAACATCAAACTATGGAAGACGTTCACAGACTGCTTCAACTGTTTACCTATTGCCGCCCTCGTCGATGAAAAGATCTTTTGTATGCACGGTGGTCTCTCTCCCGATCTTCAAAGCTTTGAACAAATCCGCAGAGTCATGAGACCTACTGATGTACCTGATACTGGTAAGCCGTTTTAGATGTATTTGTGTGTGTGTGTGTGTGTGCATTGTATTCATTTTGGAATGCAGGTCTCCTTTGCGATCTTTTATGGTCTGATCCTGACAAAGATATCTCTGGCTGGAGCGAAAACGACCGTGGTGTTTCCTTTACATTTGGTCCTGACATCGTTTCAAGATTCTTACAAAAGCACGACATTGATCTAATCTGTAGAGCACATCAAGTTGTCGAAGACGGTTACGAATTCTTCTCGAAGCGTCAACTAGTAACTATCTTTTCAGCACCTAATTACTGTGGTGAATTCGATAATGCTGGTGCAATGATGAGCGTAGACGATTCTTTAATGTGCTCATTCCAGGTAAGTTTTAGCTAGTTTTTCATCAGAGTAGACACTCATCTCTGCTATAGATCCTCAAACCTGCAGAAAAGAGAGCCAAATATGGCGGGTACGCTGGAAACAAGAATACACAAAGAGGCAAGAAGAAGAATGGTTCTTCATAAATCCAAATATCATCTACACATATTTTATACTTTATCCCTTTCTCTTTTTTTCTTATATACTTGAACTTATTTCTCTCAAATCCAATCTGCTTTTGATCCACTCACACTCACACAAAAGAGACTAAAAAAAACGAAAAATCACTTTGTATAAAAAATGCGTTTACTTGTTATAATATAAAATACATGCCAAACCTGTAATTCATTGTTAAGCATTCAAGTGTGAGAGAATACCGTGGTGCGCAGAGTAAGCCTCCCCATCCGGGGCTTAAAGCATGAATGACAGACATTTCTTTGTTCAGACACCTTTTTCTTCCCTTCTAGCTATGAGTGACAACCTCCACGACCAATTCTCGTCGCCAGTAAACTCTATTCAATCGCCAGATCACGATCTAGTAGCTGCGCAAGATGAAGCTCTGAGGACGCTGCAGTTTGAGCACGAGCATGAGGAGGACGAAGACGATTACTTGGGACGAGTGTCAGGTATTGGAGAGGGCGAAGCTGATGGCCAGGACGATCTAGACATGATGGAGCAAGAGCAAAGCGATCGAGAAGATGGAAGCGAGGCAGAAGACCCAAAACTCGACGATGCAGAGAGAGAAAGTACAGCCATTCACGTATACCAAGAGACACACCCCGATCGTGAACAACGACACGTTGGAGGCAGAGAGATTGGGGAGCATGAAGCTATATGGAGTGTATCGTCATTTCGTCCACATTGGGGGCCTGATAAATTACGAGACAACAATGCACTTACCTATTGGCAGTAAGCATATACCTCTTGACTTGATTGATGTTGGACTTGGGCTAAACATTTGGCCTAGATCTGACTGCCCGAATCCACAATTGAACCATACCATTGACTTGTCATTTCACCAGGCAACACTCATACGACAAGTTTCTATCTTTATTGATTATTTTCAGGATGAAAGCTACACCCCAAAGACAATTATGGTTCGAGGAGGCACAACCTATAGAGACCTTCAGGTGAGCAATTTGAAAAAAAAGTGTCTGTAGTTTGGATATTGATGCTTGTATCCAGGAACTGGATAGAGTGGAATGCGAAGAGTTTGTTGGCTGGGTGAATATAGATATTGCATCGAAATAGTGAGTATTGATTGTTGGCTGCTATCATGGAAGCCCAAGTTTTTGACGGCTATTGTAGTGATGGAAACCCTTTTCGTGTATTCAGACTGCAGATTGCTATTTTGAACACACACTTGAATGGCAGAGATACTCATATTCGCCAGGTGAAGGTTTACTCTGTTATTCCATCTCATTTCGGCGAGGAACCTAAGCAGATAGAGCAAGAGCAGGTTACTTTCAAGAAACCAATGGTCAATAGAGGTCTGCGATGAGGTTGATCCATCATACATGCTTTAAAATACTGTAGCTTTTACTGAGCAATTGGCTTGGGTCGGTTCAATTGTAAGCGTCTTCATGCTACCTCAAGGAATAGGCTGTAGCGTACAAGTCTTCTTAACCATTCTCTGATTGAAACTACCGGCACATTTTTATATCTGATGCTCGAACATACACAAATGGCCCAATAAACTAAACTGATGGCATGAATTGTAATGTCCAATAGGATTCTTCACATTGTCATGGTAGAATCGCTTAAACTAATTTGGCTATTACACAACCACCATAAAAAGCCTACTACGCACACTGGGAGACAAGTACTCCCTTTTCTTTTCTTCTTTCTCTAATGATATCCGTCATCAAATCGCCAAATACAAATCAAAAGTTTTTACTATTAGACGCACCTACTAAAAGAACCCTTCCAAAATACGTTGATGCTTTCAAACAGGAAAACGTATCCGATTTGATACGGATATGCCATCGACCTGCGGTTAATTCATCTGATGGCAACGGCAAAAACACTGTAGGAGAAAACGAATACGATGCAGAAGAACTAGAAAAGACTACGGGCATCAAGGTCAATGATGATATCAAATTTGAAGATGGTGGAGTGCCAAGCCCTGAAGCCATCAGCCGTTGGTTAGAGATTGTAGCGAAAGCTAAAGAAAAGGATACAACTGTTGGTGTTCATTGCATCGCTGGTATTGGAAGAGCACCGGTAAGAGCACATGCCTGAAGAAAGCTGAGCAGCATGAGATATTTACGTATTTTTATAGGTGCTAGTTGCTATTTCGCTTGTGGAAGGTGGCATGGATCCATTGGTAAGAATACTGTTGACTACTATGCTTTGAAATGGTTTGATTGATGTGCTCTGTTTAGGACGCTATTGCCTACATACGAAAATATCGGAGAGGCGCACTAAATAAGAATCAGGTTCGATTCATAGACAAGTATCAAAAGTCGAGTAAATCAAAAAAGAAGCTGTTTGGATGGTGGTAGCACTACACGTAGTACACCCAAGGAAACTCATACTATTACATATAATAATAAACTATATCCTCTATTTACCCTATATCTTGTCTGGCCTGCTGTGTCTATGCGGCGACGAGTGCTGAGATTTCCATCATTTGGACCACTCCAAGTGCATTTCCAAGTACCAAAATGGGCTTCTTGTATTGCCTCAACGTTTAATTAGCCTGTGGATCAGCTTGTCGTGCGATGTAAGAATGTGAGCAGTGACGATACTGAACAGGTATAGCGCAAGAATGCACCTTTAAGAATAAGGACATCTCTAAATGAAGATTCACTGGTCGCCAATGTGGCAATTAGGAACAAGTAGTTTTCAATGGGCAATACTGGCTGATTCCAATAGTTATCTTGAGATATTTGCAGAGCGGGATGATCAAGAATTCAACTTGTATCTCTAGTTATATGAATCTTGCTAGGTGTAGATCTTTCAAATGCTTGCATGGTTGTACTAAATGTCTGTGTCGAGCGGAAAATAGGCTGCACTGCCAATTTATATGGACCCAAATCATATCTTCACGTGCAAAGCTCCTCGACGATGCTGAATGTAGTAGCAGACATAATGAACCATCTCCACTGGGGCTTCTATCCCAAAACATTCAATAGTACTAATCTCTCGTTGCTATGCAACGTGTGTGTAAAAGTACTTGTTTCAAAAGAGAAGAAACACCATACTTGCCGAATATTTGAGGAATCGAATGCAGTTGCTGTACCGGTAGTTTTATCACGTATTGTTCGCATCCCAATGTACATGCTTTTCATGCGATGATTGGCTATCATCTAGCTAGTATTCCCAAATGCAAATGGGGCGCTCGATAAATTTTTTTGTATAAAACCAGGTAAACAAACGTTCTGTGATTTACGACAACCCTTTTTAGTCTTCTTTTTTTCCTTTTCCCCTTCGAATAGCGAGTGGGAGACCCCGGAAGCACTCACACATTCACATAAATACACTATACGCTCAAGCTCACACGCCCACTTTTCTCATCTACACAACAACCTTTTTGTTTCTTTTGCATTTTTCCATTAAAAGATGCTTCCCAACGAATACAAACCTCGGCAAGTGAGGCCCATGTCTGAGGTAATCAACCCAGCTTATTTTGTAAACGAAGGTAAGCGATAAAATGCAATCGAAAAGCATCGTATTGAGCCAGAAATTGTATAGCTGATGTTACTGGTAACTGGTACGAAGATTTGCAGAATTATGAGAGAAATCTAGACGAGATGGCGTCCGCTACATTGGACCAAGTAGGATATGAAATGTCGCGAAGAACGCGTGATAAACAGATGACTGATATCATGGCGATAGAATTTCAAGGAAGAAATGCAACATGTGGACCAGTGGTATCGCTACTTGACAGAGGCAGAAAAGACAGCTACAATGTATACTTTGCTCCAGCACTCGAGTCAAGTGCAAGCGAGATTCTTCATCAACCTGCTGCAGCAAATGGTAAAGCGGGATCCTTTGTATTCATTGTTGACACCAAACAACCCTGACCAAGGTAAAGCAAGTTTGAGAAGCGAGGGATGTGTAGGTATTAATCTACATGATAGACATGCAAAATCATTTGGCTGGTGCCATGGCGAAAGCAGAGCTCGAAGCCAGTCAAAGGTTGATGTCAGTGCTTCCATACAAGACAGGCCAGGTCATGAGTCGACCTCAAGGCAACACGAATCGCCGAACTGTCGATCGTCACTCATTTGCATTAGGTGACACGGAGGAGTATAGTCGGTTATTTGGAACTGGTCGTAGCAGTGATTTGTTGAATCACGGCAGCAATAGATCATCCTACATCAGCTTATTAGACGAATCAGCAGCTGCAGCGCAAGCACAGGCTGCTGCAACAAACGCTAGACGTTTAAACAACGCATCTAATGGTAGAACGTCAGGACGTACCATGTTCAACAATGGTAGGCCTCATTCTGTGATTGAAGGCGATACCAACTCGCTGTTTCCTCCCGCCACATGGATGAATAGTAGCAATATATCGAGCAACAGCAACCCTTTGCGTCGTCAACCTACTGGTGTAGGTCATATTGGTGACAGAGGAAGCAAATTGGAAAGACCCAAATCCGCTGACATTAGCAACTGGTCGTTGCCCACAGCCACTACGTCTACCGATTCGCTCGTCGATCGTCGTTCTAGTAGCCATGGTTACCCATCCGTATGGGGAACTCCAGCGCAACAGCAACAGCAATCTCAACAACACTCGCCCTCTCAGCAACACCAGAATTCGCCCTCTCAGCAACAGGTGGATAACGATCTATTGGATTTTACAAGCTCAATGCAGCAACAGCAGCCTTTCCGTAGACGTGCTGCAGTCAACCGTATCCCCGTTGTACCCGAAAATGATGAATTGCTTAGAAACCACTTTTTACCAAGCGATATTGATTCTCGCTCAAACTCACCTTACCGTAAGCCTGCTTCCAGCACTGGTTTGGAGCACTACAGTAGCTACTTGATGCAAACACCTACTCCCACATCATCGCAGCAACAACAACAGCAAACACTGCAAGGTATTGTTGACAATACTGCCAGCTTGGTTCTGGATGACCATGAATACGCGAGCGATCATAGTGATGGCTCGTACATGTCCCGACGTAGATCATCTATGGCTGCTGTTGGTGCTGCTACCAGAGCATCCAAAGATAAAAAGGCTGTTGAAGTAGTTGATATGGAACTTTTGAAAGGTATGTTGTGATTGTCGAGATGCCGTTGACTGAGGCTGACTTTTTTTCACATTTCTCGGTTAGATATTCCTGCATGGCTCAGGAGTCTTCGTTTACATAAATACAATGCCATCTTTAGTGATTGCACATGGCAAGAGATCGTCAACATGTCGGATGATGACTTGTTGAAGAAGGGTGTCGCTGCCTTGGGTGCTAGACGCAAAATGCTCAAAGTTTTCGAAAACATTAGAGCACACTGTGATGCAAATGTAAGTTGGAGCTCGTTTGGCTAAAATGTCAATGATCTAACCGGACACCATAGAATATTGAATATTAAATCATCGCCCACATATTGATTCAAGCAAGGGGGTCTCTTACATATCCCAAATCTCTTATACGTACAATATTCACTGTAATTCCTCATCTTCCAATACACTTTTCCTTTCCTCTTGCTGGACAAGTTTCAACACAACCCAATATTAAAAAAAAAAAATTGCAATAATATACATACACACACACGTTGAATTTGGTTTTGGTTGTAGAAATGAACAAGGGAAATTTGATTTATTTTTTAGATGTAAAAAGAAAGGTTTCCCTCAAAAATTTCAGTTGAACAGCTTGTCAGACAAAACTGTTTAGGCCTTGCCAGCGGCAGCGAGAGCCTTTTGGGTACCCTTCTTGGCGAAACGTTGGTTACGGAGGAACTTGGCATCCAACTATATCGTAGAACGTGTCTGTAAGTAACAATGTTCTCCTCGAAATCCTCAATCCACCCTGCAAGCACCGTTTGCTCCTCCACTTTTCCCTAATCAGATTGAAATACTTACACCCTTTTGGGAACCGTACTTGTGAGCAATAGGCTTCTTGAGACCGTTACGGTGAGCCTTCTTGACTATTGAGTGTATAGGTAAGTTGACTGATTTCGTTTGACTTTTTTTATGAAATACGTACTTTGGTTGTGGTTGGTGTGGTTCTTAGACTTGGCCATTGTTACGTTTCTACATGATGTTGTGTGTCGTTAATATTTTTGCTAATCGATACATGGATTGATCAATGGATGGATGGATGGATGGTGTATATTACCTAGGTCAAACAAGTAGTTGAAAAGAGGGAGTTCTCTAGTTGATGCGCGAGCCTTACTCTCTAGTGTTTCCCTCTCTCGCTTTGGGAAATCGGATACCGAAAACATTGGGGGTGTTGTGCCTCATCCTTTGATCTTTCTCCCTGCTTCAAATGTATTGCTCCCGGGCCGGATGCGTAATAAGATTGCATGAGAGCGCGCTGGATCATCCATATATGTTTGTGCAGCAAATGTCAAAAAATCGTTCCTAATAAACTCTAATTGTATTCATTATTAAACTAATATGCTACCGGTTGACAATACGCACTTATGTTACTTGAAAATTGTTAAATTTGCTGAGATGTCGTTACTCTCGAGTGTCCTCTTGAAAGGTTTTGATCAAGACATTTGGATACCTTGACAGCAATGACTATTTATTTACTATATAATATCTGAAGGCTTGCTGTAGAAGGAGTTACATGATAAAAAGGATAATGATTTATTGGTATTTGATTTGAGATGTTTATATTGATTGATCTCGAATATGGAACATAAATAGTATATGTACATAATGACTTGCTAACGTGATCCATATATCACAGGATGTTGGAAAGTAAATGCTAAATGAAAGCAATTGCTTGATGCTAATCTTGTGGCCTGACACAGCTTTTTACATTGAAGAGAGTAAGACGCGACAGATCAAAGACTGGAAAATAATGCAGTGGCATGGGGTTGTAAAAATGAAGTGAGGGTTTTGATCGTTGTGTATAGCGTCTTAATTGTATCGTCCTGGGTGTGATCTACGTCTTCAATCAATGTGCTGCTGCTTGAACTTTCCATTACCAGTCGACTATGGCCATTAATGTTGTATCAAGCGCCAGCATAATGTTTGACTGATGTAGTTCGCATCCATGTATCTGGATCAATAGTGAATTCAGCGTGCTGTTCGGTTGGAATCTCACACCATTGAAACCCAAGTAGATTGCTCTGGTCACAAAATGTTTGAAATATCGGAAGGGTATTACTATTTGCACCATCCTAGAAATACAATCATTAGTTTGCTATACTTGAGGCCATGAGTACGTGAAAATACTTTAATACATACCTTTAGGATGGTGGTTTTTTGTTATAATAACATTCTAGGAGAGGAAAAAGAAAAGATGCCTTCCACCAAATTTTTATAATGTGGAAATGTTGATAAATCGGCAACTTCTGACGTAAAATTACACTCATTTCTTATATAATGCACTGATAGATTGAGCCGCACTATATTTTTAATGTAGACAAACTTGCCCTGTATTCATTAAATAACGCTTTAGTTTAAACAAACTCGACGATTTGAAATAGGTCATTTTGAAAATGGTGCAAATAATACCCAATATGATACTGGGAATAGCTTCAATGAGATATGTTTGGTCTGGTCAATCAATTGTTGATTTGCGAGCTGTTTGTGTTCAGGTGACAAATGCGCATTGTACGGGCTGATGATTGTTGTTATTGAGGACAGGCTGGAAATACTCTCGGTCGTGATTTTGGGGCGTTTGGATGTATGTAAGGATAAACTTGCATCACGGAAGTGAAAAGTGCCTCTCTTTGTCGAATTGAGAATGTTGGCGGTATCATGTTTGGGTTCCAGCTTATGAGATGGTATATGAGCCTTCAACCAAGTTACTTCAGAGTGATAAGACCAACAAGATGGGTAGGCGTAATAGGAAATTGCATTTGGTGTGTTCTTACCCACAATGGTCTTTCCGGCTAGATCGCAGCATTCGCTTGTTGGACTGTCAGGTATTGCTGTATGATAAACGGTCAAGGCGTGTCGCTGTAATCCAGACGGATTCAAGTTTCTGTATAGACTTGCTTCGCGCCAGTAGCAGGCCAACCCGAATAACCCAATGTTGAATCAAAGGAAATAAATCAATCACTAGCTGAAAGTACAGTTAAAAGATATTTGCTCCTTACTAACGATGAGTAAGGCATCTTTACCTCCCAATTGTGTAAAAATATGATGGTAGATGCAAAGAAAAAGAGAAATGGGTTGAGAACCGTGTGATTTTTGAGAGAGAGAAAGCGAGAGAGAGAGAGAGAGAGAAATAAGGAGATATAAAGAAAAGCTACCAGATCAATTAATTAATCAGTTACACTGGCTTTAGAGTCATATGTCGTAATTTTGTCTTTCTGTTAGTCATATCTATGAAAGAGATCGAGAACTCGTTTTATCAAAGGTATTATTTGTTCATCAGATATGGCTTATCCCTGTCGATGCGGCTCTAAAAGCCATAGTAGAACATCTCACCGAAGCTGTCATCTGAACCCAAGTAACGTGCCTAATAACGAGGAGACACCCTTAACATGTACGGTATACTCAAATGTCAGATTTCAAAATGCAGCAGCATACTGTTGGAGCCTACAGAGCAACACCGGCAGAGATTGAGCGTAGCGAAAGCAATTAGACGTCTATAGTGTCTTTTACTATACAAAAGGTGCTTGTCAGGGCAAAACACCACCAGCGCAGCCTGGGCTGGGATTGAATTTCATAGCCTGCCTCCTTCTCCACTACAACTGATCTTCCTAGTTTGGTGTTTAGTTGTTTATCAGACGTTACTAACGATGACAATGAAGCCGCATCTTGTGCTCTGCTCTGAACACAACCCTCTCTGGTCGAGCAAACTTTCCCAATCTCACACTCTTCGGCGTACTTCTGGGTGGGGGTACGCTGTTANCTCTTAGTCCCTTTCTCATTACTAGATACACTTTGCTTTATACCACGCTACGTAGGAGTTTTATAAATATTAAGCCAAACGTTAAATAAAAATAATGTATACCCACTACGGTACACCCTATAAAAAAAAAAATACTTCATTTGGACATCCCAAAACCTTTCAGGGGCAATTGCACAAAATTTTTATACTCGAACAGCAGGTATTTCTCTACACTTTTACATGTAAAATTGAACGAGTAATCCAGTGGTGCTAATTTTAAAGTAATCCCTTTAGTCTGTGGAGAGTAACTGTCAAAAAATGCAAAACACGTTTTTGGAGGATACGTCTACAAACACTATATTAAATTGGTCCAAAGACACTTTTACATGCTCCAATGCGTTTCTACAATTGTTTTGAGCATAGGAACACCTTAGTAAAAAACTTCATTTTTGAGGTGAAAACCTCCATCATTCAAAATCATCAATTTTTCCCTTGCTAGTACAAGGCAGAAATCGATGATCAACTCGATCCTCAAAAAATTGCTGAAAAGTGATTCATACCCTAATGTTAGGTCGTAGAACACGATTACACCTGTTTTGAGGCTGATATTGCGCTTTATCGGCGAGATACAAGCAATCTAAGCAGTTGATTTTACAGTGGTAAATGCATTTGAGGGCTGCTCATTGAACATTGCACTTATTAACATTGGGTTTGATGGTCTGCCGTAGTAGTGTATCATCTAGTCCAACAGTACACTATGTATGCGTATACAAGAGAAACATACAAGAAGCTTGATAAAGCCAAAGAGCGCTGTAAGAAGAAGGTTTATAAGCTCGCACCAGAGATAATGAATACATTCAATGAAATAAACAAAAGCAAGCCTTCGCCGTGTAGTAGTAGTAGTAGGGTGACTCCCAACAAAGCAGCAGAGCAAATTTAGAGAATCATGCAAAAATAGCAAAGCACTCGCAGATCATTATTTCATTCTTTGCCACAGGGTTAAAGAGCCATGTTACAGTTGATGGACAGATCAAACACTATAGATGATTTATGCATGTTACTGTTCATGTCCTCCAAAGCGCACACACGTATTGTGTAGGACAATCTGTCTCTCAAACTGTGTGTGTGTGTCTGTGTAGCAGACTTGGATATCAGATCTATCTAGGATTGGCCAGGCAAGGCTTAAATGGTTGGATATCATTGTTCCTCCAGGTTTTTTCTCTTTCTTTTTTTCTTTATTTCCAATCATCCCATATACGAGTTCAACAAACATACCAAGGACTATTTCAACACACACCATGGCAACCAAACGTAAAGGGAAGACTATCCCCTGCGAAGGTATCTTTTATGTAATGCAAAACAAACAACCTTGAAACCTGTATTGAACAATGCCCTCCTATATACCCAGGTTGCCGAGAGAGAAAGAAGAAATGCACTGCAGGACAACCTTGTGAAAGGTAAGTAGTAATACACAGTGTGTTGCACCCTTGTCTCCATTACAATTACCAACTCTCTCTTTCATGACAGATGCAAAAGACTGGGTATTCAGTGCTACTATCTCAAGCCAGTCGCTCCACCCAAACTAGAAAATGTCGAATCCGTCAATCATCAAGAAATCCAAATGCACGTTGAAGTACTGGAAGATATCATGAGAAACATGGAAAGAGAAATGTACCTGTTGAAATCACCCTATCGAGTCAAACAAATTGCTCAACAAAACGAGACGATGCATGCTTCCTCTGATGCAGACGATACGACATCTGACGAAGATGTGGATCATCATCATCATCACCGAGACAAGTTCAACTCTGCTGCTACGAATCGATTCTTTAGCCAACATAAAATCACCTCCAATTGGCAACTAGAGCTTAGAAAAGACGGCGGCATCAGCATCAACACGGACATTTTGAATTATGCCAATCTCTTGAAACATGTGGAGGCATTGGGTGATCTCTCCAGTACCATACCCATCATCAAACAGCCTACATTAGCTTCTTTGTCTGCTGGCGGCGGTTATCTTTATCGAAATGTGCTTTATACAGTGGTTCGAAGAGGCAACTTTAGAGCTATTCTAGGCTGTATACAGAACCAAGCGAGGAAGCAAATCATCTCTTCTGCATCCACCATGACGCCACCACCACCATCCTCCTCACAGCACCAACCATTGTTATTGCAACATGATCAGTACAGCAACACACCCAGCGTTGTCTTTGAAAACAAAGACTTGGCTTTGCAATTGGTCAATGCCTACTTTGCTTGTCGATTTCTGCACCGAGTTGTGTTTCATCAAAAGACATTTTACGACATGTTTGTCAAGGGCAGATCTGATCTCGAAGCGTCCCCTGTAGTGTGTGCAGTCTCTGCTGCTGTATTGACCATGCACTGCAAACATGTCATGGCATTTGTGCCTTACGACCAGCAACTGGAATTGGGGGAATACTACTTTGACAAGGCTCGATATGCTGTCTCACTCCAGTTTGACGAACCCTCCATGGAGACCATGATTACGTATCTCTTCATGTCCCTGTACAAGTCCAATCTGCTTCGACCGCAAGACGCCAACATGTATTTAGAAATAGCTATCCGCATACGACAAATTCTAGCCGAAACTGTATACAAACATCCTCCGCCATTACCCATCTACTCTACTACTAGCACAGCATTGCATCCTCATACTCTTCATTCCACTACTATTACTACTACTACTACCACCACTAATACCACGCATCCAGCCAGCACTGACGCTACTGACACAGCTGCCAGCACCTCGTCGCCCAGACGACCGAGCAAATCCAAAACGATGAATCGCTATTTGGGCGAGTACGAGACATTCAAGCGACTGCACGCTGGATTCCAAGATTGTGTGCAGTTCATCCAATTCATCAACAATCAACGAGGCATTCCCGTAAAGAACCTCAGTCCGTCCAGAAACAAGCCCTCCATGCTGAACCAAGAAAACACATCGTTCAAGCAGCTGTTTCGAAATATCTGCGAAGAGGCCTATGATCCCAAGCCATTGCCAGACGAGTCCCGGCAAACTGTGCGAGCCATCTTGAAGGAGCACTATGTAGGTCGCATTGCCCGAGTGGTAGGCCCTTATTTCAGACGTGTGCGCTGGAACGAAAGCGACTTGATCCCACTGTCCTTCTTGATGAAGACAGAGGAGGAACTAAATCAAGTTTACTGTCATCAAATTCCTCTGGACTTTAGGTTGTCTCCTTGCATCTTTGAAGACGGTATCAGTGATACAGAGTTTAGAAAGAGGTTGCTGGAAGACGGCAGAACAGACATCAACTCGGTCACCATTGCAGCTCGCTACTACCAATCGCTGCTGGCACTGCACGAGCCATTCCAGCCCACCATTCGTCGATCTCGCAAAAGCGCCCATGACATTACACTGCTGATGCCAGAAAATCTCGAGGATTTCGACTTGAAGCAACAAAAGAAGCGCAAAATGTGCTCAAGGTCACTGTCATCCTTTGGAGAAGAAGAGGAGGAGGAAGAAGAAGAAGAGGCCCATGTGCTGTCTGTACACGCTCTAAGAGCACAGGAAGTCTGCTACAAGTGCTCCATCATTGTCGTCCGTCTCTTGGAATTCCAATGCACCATCCTAGAAGCTTGCACTATACCAACACCATCCCTGCTGTGTGCCTGGGACACTCTGATGCGCAATTCATGTCTCGGCATGAACGACGACGACATCAAGGCATCTGGCGTCAACAACTACCTCGGCGCCAAGGACATTGAGCTGGCTCGAGAGTATGCTGTTCGCTGCATCGAGGTGCTTCGACGGGGCTATCTGTTCAACGGAGCAGAGCGCCAAGTGTTTGAATACTATGAAAAGATCGAAAGCCAACTGCTGACTGCATTATGTAAAACCGCCTCCCCAACAGCGAAATACTGGGAGCCTGTATCGAATTGGTGATGCCGCTGCTGCTGATCTCGCCAACATTTGTAAAAGAACTTGCATTGTAAATATCGTTTGTATTAAAATTGAATCATCTGCAGTAATAAACTTGCTGTAAACGCACATCATCGTTATTATCGTGGAATGTTTGTGCCATGACATGTTTCACAACAGGCTCATGTACCACTAATGGCACGGATGAGGCCAAATGAACCGATAATTGACAGGATAATTTAGCTGCAGTGGCGTCTCCTGACCTAAAGAACCCACCAGAGAAATCACCCGCATCACGCACAAAGCCCCAGAGCAGAGGCAAATCGGTGCCTTTAGGGCCCACTATGATGATGACGCCTGTTAGTCTATTATTGCGTCTATTCTTCATTACAATGATACTTGCATTGGACAAATATTTGTTGCGCTTTAATGTCAAAACTACGAAACATCCAGTAATGCCCATTGTTTGGCTGACTCAGGCAGAGTTTGCATGGCACGTTGACATGGTAGCCTACTACATTGCCACTAACAATGAAAGCACGCTAAGAACAAGGGGGGGGGGACGACGCAATATCACACTTTCTTACCAGTTCTTGCATGCAATATCCCGTACACGGCATGAGCATGATGCAGCAGCATAATCACCGTGAACAAACGCAACGCTAACATCAAGACATTTGATTATTATTATCCATTTGCTTCTTGTTGGTGCTTACCTATCAGGCACTAGATCCGTCGAAAACAGCTGAACCGATCTGTCTGATAACAACACAGCCTAATTACACACACACATCAGTGATCCTACTACTACTACTACCATCTTGCAAACGAGGCTTACATTCATGCCACGATCTGTCAATACGGAGCTACAGTCGTTGCATTCAATCCGATACACATGCTTTCTCTCGTACTCTGTTGCTACCTGGTTCATCCTCTGGTACTCGACCAAGACTTGCCGATGGTAGCTTGTCCTCATCAACCTTGGATTTCTCGATTCGCCCATCTCTCTCATGTTTGAATGCAATGATAAAAGAAAAAAAGGGTTTTTTATTACATTTTAATACACATGGAGTAGGATATTCCTCCTCGGTCAAACACCTCTGATTTTAATCCGTGTCTTTTTGTTTGTTCATTTCTCAGCGCTCGTGCTGTTTCTATATCTGTTGTTTGGATGCTGTGTCCACGGTGGTGTCGGTCCCCGCCAAATAGAGCTGATGGTGGTGTTTGTCTGCTGCTGCTGCTGCTGGTGGTAATGCTGGAACGGAGTCATGCTCCGGTCGGTCGTGGAACTGGTGCTACACATACTGTTGGTCTTTTCAGAAGGTCTTGTAGCAGTAGTAGATGACTCTACATGCAGTGGAGACAATGAAAACACCCTTAGTTCTTGCGGCTCTGTTTCTGCTTGTTCGTGGATGATGGGTGTTGTCAGTGCCTTGTCCTTGGTGAGGATGTTGGGGTGTGGGCGGGGTGGCGACAATGCGGTCTGGACAGCGGCAGTGTAGTCGTGCTGTTGTTGCTGGATATCGGGGCGCTGCTTGGGATCACTCGCCACAACACCTTCGTCTATGGTGTTGCTGTCAACGGAACGCTGCTCTTGCTCCCCCCCCTCCTCCTCCTCCTTGCTCAACGCATTGACGGCCTCGGTGTGTCGACCATAGTACAAGCAGTAAATGACGGTGGCATTGATGGCTAAAAACACGGCTATTCCAACCCCAATTAAAGCCCATTTCCATGATTCCATTTTTGGGATGTCGAATGTAAATAAATGATGAAAGAAGAAGAGAAAGAATCTCTGTCTCTTTCTCTCTCTCTCCTTTATTTATTGTTATTGTCACTTTCTATTTTCATAGTCTTATTTATTGGGATGATTAAATTAGATTCCATTGTCCCTTTCAATACAAGACAGACGGACAAGAGAAGCCTCCTGTTGCGGGAGTCGCAATCAGCGTTGGCCTGTAGCCTAGCCAATCCAAGCCAAACAGATACAGCGTAAACCAAAAGTGGATGCTCAGCGAATGGTGGCCCCCTCCTCCTCCCCCCGACGACGACGACGACGACGATGCGGCGGCGGCGGCGGCCATCATCATGGTGGTGGTCGTGGTGTTGGTGTGATGACATGCTCTCATGAGGTTGGAAAAGGTGGCGTCGGTAGAGTCCCGTGCCTGGTAATTTACAGAAATAGGCAGCTGGATAGTCGAGATCTCTTTGCCGGGGAGATAGACCACAATGCCTGCTTCCACATTGTTGTTGAGCCCCTTTCCGATCAGCAGCCCTGTCATGGCGTCCTTGGCAATGATCTGGATGCGGTTGAACCGCGTCGTGAAAAAGTTGCGTCGGTTGTCCATGGTGATGTTGAGCAGCCATGTGCTCTCAAAAGCCACGTTGCTCGTTTGGCCTCCTTGCTGTGTTTGTGTTACTTTGGTCGGTATCGTGTTGATCGCTCCTTCGATGCGGATCAAGGGAATACGTGGCCAGAAAAAAAAGACCAGCACGGCAACCATGAGCACCGCCAGAAACGCCAACATGACCCATGCTCGCCTTCCCCAGCAGCAGCAATCTGCATCTTTAGAACGTCTATGCTTGATGGGCAATAGGGGGTCTTGCTTCTTGCTGGATCCTGCCCACTGTATGAAACAGCAAGTGCCGACCCAGACACCTACTTTAGATTTCTCTGATGCTTGTGTTGTCTCAGGCACGGTAGGATCGTCTATAGCTATAGCCTTGATAATGTCGATTCTATTGTTTCTATTATGTTTATGGTGGTAGTAGTAGTAGTGTTGATGGTGGCGGTGGTGCTGCTGCTGCTGCTGATGGCGCTTCTTTTTGTGCAAGTCTGACCTTTTGTTGTTGTGCATCTCACTGCAACCCGAGTTGCATTTCGTCTTTCTACTACTACCACCACGGGTCTTTGTATGCGTATCGTCTAATGGATGAGGAGCAGTAAAACCCTCGTTTGTTAAACGAGTGATATCTACAGTACGTCTCTTTTTGTGAGCTATAGATTGCTGACACATGTCGATAGACAACACATACCTTCTTGTGGCTCGGAATCAAAAGAGAGTGAGAATACAGGAGCAGCAGCAGGCTCATCCGTGTGTTGATTTATAGGGGTATCGGTGCTAATGATGCTAGTCAACAACAACGGCGGCGGCGGCAGCGGCGGTGTCGATTGAGTGAAAAAGCTCTCGTCTAGTACTTTTGTAATGATAGTACTAGTATCCTGCTGGGGTTTATAGTTGCTTGACATGAACCTTTCTGCAATTGACAGCGGCGTAGTAGAGGGTCGCCTTGAATCGGATGAAATGGTAGATGTAACTGACTTTTTTGGCACAATAGCTGGCCTTGATGCTATGGTAATGGTAGTTGCCATGGATACTTTTCTCTCGATTTGTTCTTGATCTCTATTGTAGAATGTTGTGTTGTTGCTGTTGCTATCCATTTTAGTTGTAGTAATAGTGGGGTACCCGCGAGATGCAAAAAAAAAGAGAAGAGATAAACAAGTACTTGTCTGTATGGATGTCGCTTTTTTATTCTTCTCTCTCTCTCTCTCTCTCTCTCTCATCCCCCCCCCCTCCCCTTTGAAATTTGGTTTGGATCAAGGTCTCCTACTTCTCTTTATATAATAATGCGTGCAATACCCAAATAGTAGTAGAGTTGAGCCAATGACATTCATACTCAAGGCCCAAGATTTTGTTCATGTACAGTATTTGCGCATAGATCTACATGATCGAATGCGTGTTGTGTGTGTGTGCGTGCGTGCGTGTTAATAGCATATACAAACACTGGCAAATCAAGCCATTCTGTTGATGATGGAGAGAGAGAGAGAGAAAGCATGATTGTACTCTTTGTTTTCATCAAATGACGCTTTGAAGCTTACTTTTAAATTTTGCAGTGTACACTGTACATATTTTTAACCTCGCCTTTTCCCCTCTTCTTCTTCTTTCTCTTGTTCACACTATAAAAATGACGGATAGCAGCAATCAACCGACCCTCGACCAACAAGTACTTTCAGAAACAAACACGCACACCTCTCTGGACCAAAACAAAGACCAGCAGATTGCTGCAATTCTAGTGGTAGGCTTTCATCACGCTTTCGGTCCAATTGTAGAGTTTTGCGTACCTCCTTTACCTTATCACGAACAAGGAAAGACGCAAAAAACGTTAGAAAAGCTAGAGTTGCCAGAGGAATGGAGCTTCTTGCCATTTCTAGCTCTTCCAGGTGAGTGAATAGTCAAGGCGTGTCTGTTGCTATAAACAAGAAACCCTCCCCCCCCCTTTCCTCACAAATCATATATATATATATATAGATGGTGCGCATCAAAAAGACGAGGATTTCGCTTATTTCCATTTGCCACCTGTGCCAGGATGGTCAGTGGCAGAAACAACCTTGTTTGGCATATCTTGCAACAGACAAATTGCGTCCAAGGCAAGTATACTACAGACGACACCATGCGACTAGTGAGAGTACTCATCACAGTGGGACACACACACACACACAGGATTTGCTCGTCAAAACACCAGACATCACTCGATCCATTGTGCAAAAAGCAGTTGTCGTGCTAGCGAGACAAGTAAGATCAAGTGATAGATTACCTGGCATTCTTTTAAATTCAATATGCTCTCTCTCTCTCTCTCAGCCAATATTTGGACCTTTGCGACAAAAATTAGCAGTGATCACGGCTGCATGGTTTAATCAGCGAGATTTCACAAAACTCGATATTCTACATGTAAGTAAGCGAGCGAGCGAGCGAGCGAGATGCCATCGATGATGGGCTCCACTCACAGCCATGACCAACAGAATCTATACAACAATCTGAACGGTACCTTTCATGGCCCCATTGATGACTCTACATTGTATATGGGTAAATGCCACTGACTTGATGCAAGAAATTCATGCAAATGTGTGTGTCTAATTCAAATTCCTATCATAGGCACTTCGCTCAGGGAATTGGTGTACAAGTTCAAATCAAAGACACTCATGCTGCTCAAGTTGTTGCTGCTTGAAAAACGAGTACTATTCTACGGCTACCCGGTAGAAACCTTGTGCACGTTTCAATACTCGCTCATCTCACTGATACCAGGACTGTTGCGCAATTTACAAGATTCAGGCGCACCCGAATTAGACACATCCGATGAAAACATGGCAACCACAGAGGCAAAGGTGCTGGCGGATGGAAGCAAAGAAAGTCTGTTAAAGTACATGGGCCTGCCACTGCACATTTTCGAAAAGGGGTCCTTCTTTCAGCCTTATTTACCACTGCAGCAGATTGAGATGCTTTCCTCTGAACAAACGACATCCTACGTCGTGGGCACAACAAATCAGATATTCTTTCACCACAAAAGCGACGCCAAAATCGATGTGCTCGTCAATCTGGATAGCGGTGCTCTAGAGTTCTATAACCAGCAGCTGGTCAGCCTTGTCAGCCCCACCCTTGCGGATCGCAGATGGATGGAGAACATTGTCAAAGTGGTGAATGACACTTGGAATCAAAATGGTACACGGTAAAAAAGCATGGCAATGATCAGTAAGCATACTCATGTGTTTTGTTAGATCCGAGCAGGCCGTTGCAAAACACATACCTTGGATCTGACGATTACTTGAGAGCTAGATTTGAAGAGTACATACTCTCTCTACTGTCCAGTGTGAAGCATGCTCAGGCACACAATTTGCTAGACAACGTGTACGATACAATGGACAACGGCGCCAGTAATAGCGAAGAAGTGATGACGGACGAAAGCGAGGAGCACAACTACCTGTCAGACTATGGCATGAAATGGCTGATGGCTTGGGGAGAGACCAACAACTTTAAAAAGTGGAATCAGTACACAGATCATGAAATATACGAGATTGTGGAACCTGGACATCCAGGCATGGGCAACATTTCCATGGCAGACATTCAAAACACACTATCAAAGTAAGTAGTGGGGGGGGGGGAGGGGCAGGTTTTGACGGTAGAGGATGGTTAATTAGTACTTGCACGCCTTAGCCGACTGCGAGATTTACAGTTAAAGCAAAACTTGGCACCTATTCGAAATACATTATCAAGAGCCATGTCGGGTGGAGCCAAAGCCATGTTTAGTGGCAGATCAAAGCTAAATGCCATGTGGACCGAGTTTGAGCGTGGCGGGGGAGGAGGAGGAGGAGGAGGAAATGAAGAAAACCATACAAAGGGTGCTTCGCCTAAATCAGCGTCTCGAGGTAGCTTTCAATCTGAAAAATCAGCTTCAACGTCGTCGTCGCCACAGCAACCACAGACAGACACTTTATCATCGTCATTAGAATCAACGTCTCAACAAGCAGGTAGACTATTCTCCAACTTTTCTTCGTTTCTCAGCAGAAAGACCAAGGAATTCTCGCAAGCCATGGAGGTAAGAAGACAAGGACATGATCCTTGAGGTTACATACTGATTGTTATTGCTGCCATGTTTTACAGGAATCGGTGTCAGAAAACAGTTCGCCTTCAAACAGTAGACGAGCATCCACCACTACTACTAGCAACAAGCGGCAGTCTGGAACGAACGGCCCTCCTCCTCCTGCACCACATGCAACAGATGCTCTTTTATTATCAGATGATGATGATGCAGGATCCGCTGCATTTGTGGATGTCGGGCAGATGTATCCATTCACATCAGCAAACAAGCATGTTAACAAGAATGAACAAGACAACATCCTGGATGTGTAGTCTAGTAGTTGGGCTCATCTTACAATAGTTTGACAATCAGCTTGTTTCTGGCACACTATTTAAAAAGGAATAATCGCTGTAAAAGGAAATATAAAAGGCTTTTTTCGGTTGCTATTCTTTCCAATATACACGGATGCCCGCATCAAGGATTCCTCTATAGTAGTACACGCAATTTCATTTATACATCCCATTATAAATAAGCTTCCGAAAACACTGGCATTGTATGTCCATATTGACACTAGCTTCAGTTGCATTAGGCATAAATAATTATGCGAAAATTTATACTTGTTCAACAAAAGAACAATTGCAAGTAACGATGTATTAAGGGAGGAGAGAGAAGGCAGCAGGAGAAGACTATACATTTAAAGGGGGGTATAATGAACGAAAAAAGAGATGAGAATATGACTAAATGATGACAGATACAAAATTTTGAATTAATGATTTTGGATATGGTAAATAAGGTAACCGGGAAGACCATAAACAGAAAATCCCATCGCCTTGGCCATTTTGGCAAAGCCCTCTGTTTCCACTTGATGTTGATACGTAAAGGCTGGGAAATTGGCGCCTTCGCGATGGACATGCGCCTTGACAAGCGTAAATGTGGCGCCCACTCCATCTAATTCCACCTTGTAATCCTTATCTACATCTGTAGGCATATCTACCATCTAAAATAGAGCATTGTTAGGAAATCAGGCACAAGCCAAACACAACAACACACAGTTTTACCAAGTATCTGTAGGTGGGAAACTCGTAATAACCTTCCAGCAAGACGAAATCCTCGTCCAGCCCTTTTTGTATTCTCCTTGATTCATCTGTTTCTTGCCAGTTATTCTTGTCATAAGCCCAAAACGCATGATCGTCTCTCTTTAGTAAACAATTCGGCACGACCACATCTGCATCTGCACGCATCAAATCTTGAAAGATGGAGGTCGGGTACTCGACCACATCCACATCAATCCAAGCAACCCAACTGGTATCCGACTCGAGTGCCGCAGACAGCAACCAATTGCGAGATCGAGCCATGATGCTTCGGCGCAAGGGCTGCATCTCGTATTCATGTCGCTTTGCGCTAGGCAAGTCAAAGTCGAAATCCTTGCTAAAGATGCGCACCGAGTCGAATCGGTGGCGGTAGTTCCATCTGGATTGGATAGCGTTGATGTGCGATTGCAAGGCTTCGAGCGTGTTGTCGGATGAGTCCGAGACCAAAAAGGCTAATGAAATGAGATGGTTGGGATAGCTTGTTTCGTCTAGCAATTTAAAGTATTGATCCAGGTATGAGCTGGCGTCCTTTAGTGGTGTCAGCACCAGGATCTTTTCCTTGTTTCTCTGAGCATGGCTGGCAGACGATGTGATGCGATTCAGGTTGGTAAACAGGTGGCTGCCTTTGCTGCTGCTGCTGCTGCCGCCAAGACTGCTGAGCGAGAGAGAGGGGATGCTCACAGCAGACAGCAGATGACATGGTGCTGATTGGCGAATGGTGGTACTGTACAGTGTTGAGAGCAGCAGTAGAATCAAAATGGCGATGGTGGTGCAGAGCACAAGTATCCTTTTTGAGGATTTAGAGCCAAGAACAAAAGACATTTGGTTTTGGTGGTTAAAAGGAAATAGAAAAGAGCAATAATTTGATGGGCAATTTATCGATTCAAATACTTGCAGGGGAAAAACAAGGGGCGAATTAATGTGAGCAGCACGATAGTATATAGCTGCTAATAATCTGTATAATCTCTGGGTGAATCAATGCCTGCTGCTGCATGGCGGTGGTCTCAGTTTAAACACAAAAGAGTGATGAACGATGATAGGTTTTTAGGTAATTAAGACAGCAAAAAAGAGAGAGATAATGCAATTGGCAACGGATTTTAGCATATAAAAAGGTACATGTATGGTTCGTCCTATTATGAGTTTCAATAAAGTTTATTTTGAGGGATTTTTCATTTGAATAAGTTGTTGTATAGATGAGATTGACATAGCTGGTGGTTTTTTTTTATTTTGATGTGAAAGAGTCATTGAACCTTTGATTTAATATTTACATAACATACAAGATGGGGGGTGGTGGTTTGTTGGGAGAGCTTGAAAGAGGCTTGAGAGAGAGAGAGAGACCGAGAAGAGAGGCGAGATCATGGATTCAAGTGGATACAGAAGGTCTGGGAGTCAACCATCCTAATCTACTAAAAACACTCCAGAGCGTGCTGGTTTTATTGACATCAATTCGTACACATTTCTGGGCGTCTGACTTTCTAAACGGGATATGCAATTTATCGAATTCCTGAGCAGCCAAGATAAGAGAGCGTCGACATTTGAGATACTGTTCTGGTGTGAGACGCAAGGTGGAGGCAATGTGGACCTCGCCAGGGTGCAGCAGTTCGTAGTAGGGCAAATGGTCAATGGATAATGGAGAGCCTATATATTCAGAAGAATAAAAAAAAAGGGGGGGGGAGGGGCTATTTAATAATCTCTCTCTCCAAACAACACACACACACACAAAAAAGAAATGTTTACCTTTCCAAACAACTCGGACAGCTGGCACAGCATCAAATGCTTCCATATCAGGTATCCATTCGGGATCTTGAAAGATAGTCTCATCGCTCATGGTGATATCCACATTGTCGTAAGCAGCAGCAGCGTCCGTCTTGGATTTCTTGACATTGCGTTCTGTATTCAGCAGAGCACTAAAGGTAGGCTGATGGCTTTGTGTCACTGGAATCTCCGTCATTCGTTCTTGCTCTGCTGCTGCTGCTTCAGGATTCCGTCTTTTCCTGCTCATCATTCCGCCGCCGCTTATAACGCCGTCTTCAAAGATGTCCATTGTGAAGCTGCCTCGAGTGGATGGTGAAGGAGATCGAGTGGGAATTGATTTGGAGCGGTTCGAGGGTGGATGTGGGTGGTGCTGTGTCGAGACATGGGGAGCGGCTAGATAGCAATTACCTTCCATTGAGAACGGATCTCTGAATGTAATGACATCCTGAGAGGACATTGACATTGCTCGGCTGTATCTCTTTACGCTTGATTTACGACGCAGATCAGTGGCATTGGGAGGAGACGACGGGCAGACGAGAGAAGGCGGCAGTTCCAATGTATCATAGGGTGGTGTTTGAGGTTCATCCGAGTGCTTTGGAGTGACAGGAGGACTAATGGGAATGGACGAGATCATTTTGGGAGTTTTATTTTTTGAGTTGCAAAAGAAAAAAAGGAAAAAGGGAGGAAATAGATTGAGAGAAGCGTTATATAGGTACTCGAAACTGATCAAATTTACACACTACTAATTATAATCTCCACTGCGCATTTATACTTTTTTTTTTTTTTACTATGTGACGAAAAACGACCTTATTTGATGATTCAGGCCGGGGCCTGATTTTTTTCCCTTTCTTTGTTGATGTTGCGACTGGATATATACAACAACAACAAGATGAGACACGCACGTGGGATCAGATCAGTTCTCGACATGGCCACGTTGATGGCCTACACACCCGTCTTTATTTCACTGCCATTGCATGCCATGCTCTCGCTATGAATCAGGTCAAGAAAAAGCTGTTTTTTGCTGGATATCAAACTAGACTAAAAGAAGCAAGAGATTGCCAAATAAATGTTTAGACTCGTTCAAGCCTTTTGGGTTACGTTACAGGAATAATTGAAGATCCCTTCTCGATGAATTGATTGGCTGCAACTAATTTTTAATGCTGTCTTGGCGCCGCTGTATATATATCCAAGTCAGAAGAGAAACAGATACACGCACTGGATGGCAATGAATGTTGTTGCTAAATGTCGAGAGATGTGGTTGCCATGGCAATGGCAATGTTTGATGTTTTCATTGCAATGCCTCGAATTCCGCAACAGGGTCACCTTGCCGGATCGTGCCCCCCTCCTCCCCCCTCCTCCTTCCTCTCTTCTTTTTCATTTCATCAGCCAAATGCGTCTCGAAAAGAGAAAAAGGCGCTTGCTTAGATGGAAATGCTTATGAGCAGCATGATGGCTAAAAATAAATTGAAAGAATGCATTCACTGTAATTGAATTTCATATAAATTATTACATATGTCAATGTACGACATTTCGTTTGTATCATCTAAAAGTTATAGCTTGTGTTTGTTATGTGTGTGGCCTGGATTCTATTTCCATTCGCTCAAAAAAAAGACAAGAGAGTCGAGTCCATCATCCAATCTCACATTAAGGAACCGCCAACTTGCAAAGTATTACAACACTCGAAAAATTTCTTGCGGGTGGTGCGATGGGATCTATTATGATCTCATTATTATTATTAACGTGGTTCTCACCAAGTAAAACCCAACAAAAGATGAGACTCCATTACAAATTAAATAGGCATATCAAAATATACAAGAAGGATCGACATCATTGCCACTTGGTTGCCTAAATAAGGCAAGTAGAGAGGTTCATTGGGTCCCTTGATTTTTTTTAAAAAGAAATCACTGTTGCTACTGGTTGTGGCGTCAAGAAGAGCAAAACACACTGCTTTTTATTCTGTTTTTTCATATTCGCTTAATTCTAATTTAGCTCTATCTACATCTATCAAGCAAATGATGATGGTTGCCAATATAAACAATCCCAGCACAAAGGGCCAGCCCTTCCAAATGTTGGCTGTAGATTGCGTAATGGCTCCAATCACCACTGGACCGATCCAGGACGATGCCTTATTGACTATGCCAAACAATCCAAAAAATAAGTTTTCTTTTCCTTTTGGCACTAATTCTGCCAGCATGGTCTGTTGCCAAGCCCATATAGGCGCGGTAAATAGGCCTGACCACACATTGAGTACCCATAATTCCCAATGCGTCTATATGTATATAATTAGCATTTTCGCCTTCTTTTTATAGCAAAACACTTACCTTGATACCGAAATTGTCAAATGCAATGCCAAAACAGCCCCAAACAGGAACGACGCCTGTGAGAACCACAATCATGAGCAAGCTGGTCTTTGTGCGTATATGAAATGTCTTGCTCAACCATAAAAAGAACAGACAGCCGAGGATGGATGTCACGGCTGATACAAAGCTAAATATAGCATTCTGCTGTGCTGAAAACCCAGTGAGTTCGCCTTGAATAATGCTCGTCATTTGGCTAATGGTGGAGACGGCATCCGAGAACATGAAATACGCGAAAATGTACATGAACAAGTAGCGAAGTTTCCGTGCTTCTCTGAGTGCCAGGACAATGGATTTCCAGCCAAATGTAAAGTAGTTGGCGTCGGCTGGTAGTGGAGGGCCCCTTCTACCTCGTGGCGTGATCAAGAAATAAGGTATTGCATTCACAGCCCAGAAGCAGGCGCACACCACTGTTGAAATGTAATTGTAGACGGGTGCATTACCTAATGTATGGCTGACACCATTTGGAAATGCGTACCTGCCTTCCCAGTTCACAAAGGACACGGCAGAGAGCACGCCCGATGTCACGAGAAACCCAACGTTGGAAAATGTGGTCGATACAGCAGACACTTGGTTTCTCCATCGCTCTTGTACGTCTTGTCGCTCGGTTTCCGTGATGTTTGGGTTGGATTTCGCATGTCGCACAACAGGTAAATTATCGCTATGAATTACATTAGCATACATGATGCATGAAAATGTAGCATTTGAAAAAAAGAAAACAACTCCCTATATATATATACCTGACATTGGGAAACGCAGCGGCATAAAATACCAGCGAAGTACCATATGAAATCAATGCGATATTCATGATCCCCATCATGACATTCCAATGAGATCCGTCGTCGTTGACCAGCACAATCGGCAGTGCTTGAAAAGTACATCCGATGATGGTGGCTCCCAGTAGAATGTATCGATTCCATTGCCCGTAATCGGCCAAACTGCCGAACGTTGTAAACAGCACAAACTGGATCGAGAATGCAATGGCTTGCACGTAGAGCAGCATGGACGACACGGGTATCGAGGAGCCCATCCAGGCTATATAGCACGACCTCGTCGCATCTTGAACATCGCATCCTTTGATGTTTGGTGTTTCAGGGTAAAATCCGCCATTGTAAGCGAGCGACTGTAGAATCAGCGGCATGAAGCTGTATATTGTATATCCATTATCCTGATAGCAGCAAGCGTTTAGTGTCAGCAATCATGTCAAAAGCAGTAGTATATAATACCCACTCCATTGTAATACAAATAGTAACTCCATAATTCCCATTTTGTGGTCGGTGGTTGGTCAAATGAATCATGCTGTTCCACATAGCCGCCTTCATCATCTATGATTTTGAACGGATCCTTTTCATGATACACCGTCTTGGCCGTCTCTTGTTGCTTGTCCGCAGCCTTGGAGGATACACTGAGTGTGGAATTGGACATTTATTAGTATGCGATGAAAAGGAAAAAGAAGAAGGAGGAGGGATAGAGGGGAGAGGGGGGGGGGAGGGGAAATAAAGGAAAAAACATTTAAATTTACACATGATCAATATTACAGCCTTTTTACAAACAATCAACATGCTTCATTATTACACATATTATATACATTTAATCTTCAAGTTGAATCTGATCTAAAACTGGCAAGATGTTCTCCCAAATAGAGATGCTCTGTGGGGGGGACTTGATTTAGTTGCACAATTCTCTTGACCACACAACAACCCTTACCTTTTTGTAGAAATCAATATGACAGTCTGCATAGGCTGCTAATCCCTGCTTCAATTCAGCTTCTCTGGCCTTTTGGAAAATCTCAAACTCCTTGATCATTTGGCTCGAATAGCTATTGTTGATGTCGTTTGCCTTGGCCACTTGATCCTGCAATTCTTTAATCTTGGCTTCCAGCCTCAACACCCGTTCATTTCGCGTCTTGCTGGAATCGCTCATTTTATCCGTCATGAGCTCAGTGATGTTCATGCCCACCGTCGCGGTGCCCATGTTCTTGCCCGGATACAGGATGCGCTCTCTCTCCAGGACAATTGACTGGAGTGCAGTTGACGCGTCTTCAAAATCCACTTGCTTTTGATCCCTCTCCAGCAGCTGCTCCTTGGCTGCGTTGCAATAATTTAATAATTCATGCACATCGTTCAAGAACAGTAAGTCCTCTTGCGTGCGCATCTCCTTGAGGGCCTCCACGTACATCTCGGTGGCCTCTGCAAACTGGCGCAGCGGCTGATCCACGTTGGTCTCGAGTCCCGATAAACCTCGGATGCTGCCTGCAAAATGGTCGTAATTCTGCTCCAATTCCTGCTGCCGTTTGCCGATTCTCGAGTAGAGCTTTTCCACAATATTCAGGTTGTCTTCAAACTTGTCAATCGTCTCCTTCATCTCTTCAAACTTCTCGTCCGGCTTCTTGACCTTGGCCAGCGACTTGAAAAAGGAGCCAAACAACAGCGACTGTGTGGATGGCGCGGATTTGGTCTGCATGTGCTTGTCTGCGCTGAAATCAGTAGACTCTAGAAACACCTTGGTGTATTTCGACGTCTGCAGCTTGGGGTGTCTTGCAATGCGGTCCATGAACCATTGCAGCCTGTGTGGAGGATGATACGCATGTCAATACAGACGGCCACTTTTAAGCACACTGCACAACAAACCCTAATCTTCGTTGCTCTATAAACATTGGATCAAATCGATCCCCCTTCATGTACTCTATTATTTATACAGCCATAAATACACACACACACAAACACAAACAAATCAAATCAAATCAAAAAACTTACTCATGCGATGTTTCTCGGGCAAGGGAGGAATCACACTGGCAGGGAATTCAACGCTCAATGCATTATGTAGCCACACAAAATCCCTGAATCGTCGTCGCACAGGTCGATTATCCACATTGTACATTTCTAATGCAGTCTGTTGGTTTTTTTTTGCGCTAGGCATTAGAAAGTGTGCGAGAGAGAGAGAGAAAAAGCTGCCTGGATACCCACCATTGTAAACACTCGATAAGTGATATATGAGCCGTCGCTGCTTTTGACTGGATCGTCCACTCGAATCGTCATCGGTTCTGCCTTATTACTGTCGTCATTGTT